>ML863777.1:0-10384 GCA_009831015.1 Picea engelmannii | reverse complement strand
CCTAGTTAGCATTGAGTAGATCTGAAGACATGCTTTGAATTTACAAGTTATTCAATTGAGTAATGATCAGACTAAGTTGTTAGATCTGAAATCTGAGTATAGCCTCATAGATCTATTATATTTTTCAGATCTATTCACTGTTACTTTAGATCAGAGTACTACTTCCTTAGATCTGAGTTTCTATTCATATTAGATCAGAATTTCCTTTATAAGTTTATTGTTGTCTTTCATAGATCTACATTCTATGTGTTCTATCTCTATTGATATATAAATCTAGCTGTTTTTTATCACTGAAATTAAAAGATACTACTATTTTGCAAATTTACCCTAATTCTAACAGGCTAGAAAGACCCAAAGAAATGAAAGTCGAAGTAGATTAGTATATAAGACTAGATTGTTTTGTTTTGAGAGTGTTGATATGGTTTGTCTATAACATTCTACTATTATTCCTTTTGTAGCATTATGATTTTTGGTGTTCTTGGTTTGTTCATAGGAGTATGATGTTTGTCCATCATTTCATCATGTTTGTTTTCATGGAGTGAGCAGAATTAGAATTGCTTATTAGCAGTCACCTTTATACACTGTGATTTGGCTATGGATGATATTATGTAAAAAAAATTATATCTGAATATAATTTTTGACCTAATTTTCATTTGAAAAAGGTAAAAAAATATTAGAATTGTATTCCTTGAGAGGTTTGACTGAACTTCCAAGTCGAGAGGAGCAATGTCATAGGAGGTCACTGCCTTGTCATCCCTGGTGGTGACGCATAAGGAGAGGCTTTGAGCAACTGAGAATTGTGGGACTGCCAATTCTGGCCCCGGTTACGCATCATTTCTTCCCATTGATTAGAGTTTGGGGATATTGACAACTGCGTAGGATCTCTGAGCGCAAATATGCAACGGGAAGATGATGAACATGAGTGCGACTACGACTGAGTTGAAGGGGGAATCTGTTCTGGTTGTTTACCTGTACTCAACAACACGCACATCGTGGAATTTACCAAAAAATCATGCAATTTAACTCTGTATCCACAAGTCTGTGTTTCACAGGGTCTCTGAAGGCTACACAGAGCAACCTCGTGAATGCGACAGTGCAGGTGAGCCTTGTTAATGTCTGCAATGTGTTTGTTTCAGCCACAATCCTGAAAAGCAGAAGAGCTACAATGAGTAAAAGGGAAAGAGTGGTGCTTGGGGATTGTATTGAGGATTTCTAGAACACCGCAGACCAGATTTGCTAATCTCTAGCGGAGCTGAAGAAGCTGAGACATAATATCACATTTAAGTTTCAGATTAGTGACCAAAATGTGGCTCTGAAAACAAGGAGCTTGATCAAATTTTTGGAGAGCCTAGTGTTGCAAGAGATGCACTCATCCAAATTCTAATAAGGTCGCTATATAGGATCCCATCTGAGGGTTGTGGTGAACCTGATATCAACAACCTTCATTGGTTGAATCTCTGTATGCATAGTATGCTTCAGTTTTGTCGTAGGAATTGGAGGTGAAGAGATCAGAGTCACTCACGGGGAAATCTAAGAGATATAAGCTTCTTCATAAGCAATTTCCAGGATTGGGAAGATCCAGACAAAGACACCCAGTATGAGCGTGATTGCTTTGGAAGAAAATAAAATCTCTCCCTTAACAATGCAAAGCGGTTCGACTACTTTGCATAATAGGTCATTGTTGAACATCGATCGAGACTTTCGAGGCCCTTGCATGTGAATCCAACTGCAAAGAACTCAACAGCAAAGAAGCAGCGCTTCAGTGCACTACAAGTAAACTAGACAATGAAATGACTCTTGAGGCTATACCAGTTGCTGAAACTTGAAAGAAATGCACAAGAAAGAAACCATAGGGATGTTGGAAAGGCACAAAGTGAGGTTCAAGTTGATGCAAGGAAAGTATGGCATTTTTTATATGTTGAGTACTAGGCATGCTAAAATTGTGAAAATGGTATGAAAGTGTTGGTCTTTGTCCCGGTTAAAAGCATGGTTAGTTCATTAGATCAAAAGTTGCATGTTGATGTAGACTTTGGTTAGTTCATTAGATCAAAAGTTGGATGTTGGTGTAGACTTGCAATGGTTGTGGGAAGTGTCTTAGGATTTAATAAAGTTAACCAACATATTGAGCCTAGCCAACTCAATATGAAGACTAATGGTTTTGTTAGAATTGACTACTCTCACAAATCACAAGGGAATATGGAAATCCAAGACAACGATATGATAGTAATGTAATGGTTTTGTTAGAATTGACTACTCTAACAAATCACAGGTGAATATGGAAGTCCAAGACAACGATATGATAGTGATACTAAAGATCCGGAGGTCAAAAACACAGATGAAGACTCCAAATGTGTGAACAATTGCAGGGGAACAAGAAAGTTAAGAACATGTGTTTCCTCATAGGAGGTCATAGGTTCAAACCCAGAGGGGGGAAGGCTATGTACACCTCCTTTGCTGAGGCGACCCCTTGTCCCACAAACATGGGGTTATCTCTCATTGATGTATGACGTGGTTGATGTTTTGTATCCCTACATGGTAATACTATGTTGTAGGGTGTGCTTTGCAATGTGTGGTAGCTGAAAGTGAAATATAGCTATGTGGTTTGTCTCCTCTAATTGTTCTTTGATGAAACATTGTTTGATGAATGTTGCACTATAAGTCCTCATTGGCAGGTGCATAAAGAACATAAGATGGACATGATACATCTCGTATCCAAACTATTTTCTTAGAGAAATGGTGAGCATCGTGGTTGAGTACCTAAGTGTTTCGATAGATGGAAATATGTCCATATGATGGCTAGTTGCTCAGTGTTTACATTCAGGTCGATGGTAGGCCTTGAAGTACAACATGTTCTCAATCAATATGTGTGGTACCAATGTTTGGGCCAAAGGTATTGTTGGTTCCCAACCAATATGTGTTCAAGATAACGGTTCTACAAGTGAATGGATGAGCGTGTATATTTTGGTTATGAGATGGAAAGGAGATGCTTGAGTGAATAACCATTGGTTGGTTACCATAGCAGTGAAAAATACAATGAATTTGCATAGTTCTTGCTAGAGAAACCAAGGGTTGATCGCAAACTTAACTCTGAAGTGGAATGGTGAGATTGCAACAGGAAGGATAGATGTTGTTCTGGAAGCGGAAAAAAAAAATTTGGAGTTTGGTCCAAGGGAAATTGGTGAAAGTTTTTGTGGAAACAACGGAAGTGAAATGATTGTGGACAAACAAGATAAATTTTGTGAGTTGTGTTGAATAAAAGTTGAGTTGACCATATGGAAATTTGAATCAATTCTTGTATTTATAGCAAGTATGTGATTTTATGTATTTGAGCTTATATCTTGCCTAGAGTTGGTATTTGGGAGAAGTATTAAAGTGATACTCGGGATTGTTTTTGAAGCTTGTTCCTGGTGTCTCCATGAAATGGAGTATATTAATTGTACGTACCTATATTTATGCAAGTAACATGTAGAAGACATATCGTTGTAGCCTTGGATAGGCATGCATACCCATTTGCCATGTGTCCCTAATGATTTGAATAACTTGTTTGGTATAGCGTAGAGACCTCTGCTATATAGTTTTGTTAAACTTGGAGGAGTGGGCCATGTGGGCTAGATTCTGTTTAAGTGGACCATGTTGGTTGTAGACTCTGGAGGTACCTAAAAACCAAAAGTTTTGCAATCGAGGGGAGTTCCTCAAGAAGTTGAAAGAACCATGTACACGAAGGACATCCTATTAGACTGATGGTAGAAATAGTGAGATACCCATGCATTATGTTGGATGGTTGTTCCTTTATACAGACTTTGACAGTTTGGTGATTTCTACATGATCAAGGTACGAGGTGAAAGTACTAGGTTGGGCCTGTTGATATTATGGTAGTTGTGGGAGGTATTAACCTCCACATGTAACCCTGAAAAGAATAGAATATTCTAGGAAGCAAGAAGAAACCCTAAAGCATTGGACATAACCTTAGAAGACAAGTCCACTAAAGGAAATATTTAATATTGAGTTTTTATCCTCCAGAATGAGAAGTCGACCCAAACAGCTAAGGAGCAATATAAATACAGGTCGACAGAGCTCATTTGAAAGACACATCTCGCAACTGCATAAATCTAATGCACACTATAGAAATTCAGTAAGTGCGCAAGTGTAGAGAGTCGTTGCAGTTGTAGCTAATGCAACTAGTATTTTCGGTTTTAGGCTTGGGCTTTCTATTGGTTATGGTTGGGAATTTTTGCTTGATACGCTAGCTCTGGAGAGTGGTACGCTACCTTGATTGACTTTTGGACCTAGGGTTTGCTTCCGAAATTATTCTCTCTGTCAAGGTTAAGGTGCTTGGGGGTGGCTCCGGCCTATGGTTGGGTGACAATATTGCTATATTGTCTATGGTTAAATGAGCACACCTATTATTTCTAACAGGGCCAAATATAGACTTTGCCAATCAAGGGTTCAATTCAAAGTGGAGCATTTGTTGCAGAAGACTATATGATGATTAAAACTTGACCTAACAAAGATTAAGACAAGTAGTCACTAAGGGGAAGTCTTAAAATTATTAACTCTTACTTGTCTTATGTGTAATCATATTTGTGATTGTTAAGATTCTTGGTCATTGTGAGGTGGAATTTGTCCCTAGGTAAGGAGTTTATCTCTATATTTTAAAAGGTTGTTAGATCTAGTTGGATATGAAAGATTCTCTCCAACTAGTTGGCTCATAGTTTGGTGTGGTCGAGATATTCTCTAGAGCCAAAATTTGATGTATTTATATGTAATATTATTTGATGTTAATATAGTGTACGAAAATAATGCCTACTCTTACATTTTTGTACAGCCTGTCCTAAAGAACAGTGAAACCTTTTGTCAAAATAGAAAGGGTAAACCAGAGGGTCAAGTTTATCACATGATGAAGAGAAGTTTTTTTTTGTGATAGTCCCTTAAGCCAAGACCCTCGAGACCCTCACCATGTTGCATAGTTTTCATCCCTCGATTTTTTCTTGTAAGGCGTTAAATTTGTTACACTAGTGAATCTTGGATAAGGTCAAGGTATTGATTCTCGACTCTATCTTCATAACACTAGGCATATAACCCTTCCATAATGGGTGCAACGAATTCACCAAGCACAAAAAATTCTGAAGCACTTGAGGGTTTCGCTATTGATAACAAACTTATAGAGTTGGATATCCCTTAGCCTAAATGTCTCATCCATGGAACCAAAAATTCTAAAGCACTTGTTCAGGTGTCATACCTATAACAAAGAGGGCTTGGTCTTTACCTATGTCATTCCACAGAGAGTTCATAAAGCAAAAATAATATATTAGTAGGGAGTGCCACTCTCAACTTTTACATATTGTATATAGGTTTCCATGAGTCATTTAGAGTCAATTCTTCCACCATCTCAACCTTGAGCATTGTGAATACAATCAAATAGTAGTGACTTGGATTGAATACTAAATGTTTGAATAAATTCCTATTCAATCTCCTTAATCTGGAATATGAATCTAAATCTCTTTAGAACAAAAGTGTATTGTAGTGGTTTTCAACACAACGATAACAATCTGGAGAACTTATTGAGAAGGGAATGTTTTTTAAGTTTTAACGTAATCATCATTAACAAGAAATATGAGAAAAAAAAATTGTTATGGAAACAGTGGTTTGTTTCATAGACCCTTTATGGAGCTTTATTGCAAATTGAAAATCGCTACACTTAAGTTTCCTAAAGCTAAAGTGCATATTGCTCATGTCTAGAGGCCAATAATGAAATGTCACTCTCCCAGCTTTTAAATTGCGTGGACTTTTTCAAAACTGGGTTCTTTTAAAATTCCTCGAGCTTTTTCAAAACTGGTAAGTATACCCCAGATGGGTGTCACCTCAATCACGAGCGAACATGGCCAACGCTGGCACCCAACTGGAGACCAAATGTGACCACCTCGTTGTTGATATTATGGTAGTTGCGGGAGGTATTTACCTCCACGTGTAAACCTGTCAAGAATAGAATATTCCAGGAAGCAAGAATAAACCCTAATTGATTGGTTAATAACCCTAGAAGACAAGTCGACTCAAGGGAATGACTTGTATTAGGTTATTAGTCTCCAAGAGAAGAAGTCGGCTAAAAGAAATAATATATACTAAAGAATTAGTACCCAGAATGAGAAGTCGGCCCAGGTAGTCTACCAGATTTAGTATAAATACAGGAGGTCAGTCTTTATTCTGGCCAGTGTTCTCAGAACTCCAAAGCTCACTTGTGCGCACTGCAGTTAGCGAGTTTGTGCGCAAGTCTGGAGGAGAGCTGCCCATTGCAGTTGTTGTAGCTAGTAGATTTCATTTTTGGCTTGGACTATCTTTTGATTATGGTTTGGACTATCTGATCAACTCTTGTTTGGTGCGCTATCCTTCGAGAAAGGTGCGCTACCCTTTGTTTGGCTATCTAGCCTAGGGTTTGCTTCCAGAATGATTCTCTGTCAAGGTTAAGGTGCTCGGAGGGTGGCTTGGGCCTATGGTTGGGTGACAATAGTGATATTGTCTATGGTAAAATGAGCACATTCTAACACTCATTTTCCCTGGTCATTGAAATAGATGTCCCTTTGCCCATTCAACGGATCATTGCGGTTTATCATGAGACTGTACTCTCAATGGCTCGAAGGGTTAGGAACATTCAAGAAGGGGATCAAGAGGCAGATTATTAATGTTGAGGGGTCTGTACTCCCACAACGACATAGTGTTAATGTTTATCATGGTGAGATTGGGCGGTCAAGTGAGAGCAAAACCCTCCATGTAATATACTAGATATAAAAAATATGCAGAACAAAGATAAAATGCTAGAAATGGTAGAATAACAGCAATATAACCAGAACAATCACCACAATAAAATTGAAATGATATAAGAATAACAACAGAAACAACACTTTGATTCTGAGAGAGATGTTCACAGATCTCTTCGAGGGGGCAACCTCCAGTCGAGCAGAGCTCTATTACAATAATATCCAAGCTAGGGTTCTCATACCCTTAACTCCTATTTATACTAAATATGTCTATCAAAAGAAGCATCTAGAGGAAGATCCTTCTAGAAGTGGAAGTTTCTATTAGGTCTTCTTACATTCGAATTATTTTATTTTATTGTAAGGCCTTATTAATATTGACCTTTATTACATCCGAATATATTGTTCTACCTATGTGCAGGTTAGGACCCTAACATGTCCTCCCCCTTAAAAACAACCTTGTCCTCAAGGCTTGAGATGTGGAAATTGCTGCAGAATGGTAGCTGGTTCCCAAGTGGCATCTGTTGGAGTTGTATCTTTCCACTGGACTAACACTTCCTTGATGGTTCTTTGATGCAGGGGACACTCACGCTGGTCCAAAACTGCTTGTGGCTATAGCCGAATGGATCATTCTTCGTCTAACTCGAGAAGGTTGGTTTGAATTTGGCACTTAGTTCCAATCACCTTCTTTAAGCATGAAACATGAAAAATAGGATGTAGCTTAGAATGAATGGGCAAAGCTAATTGATAGGCCACCTGTCCCACATGCTTGAGAACGGTATAAGGACCAAAAAATTTGGGCGCTAACTTCTAACAATGCTAGGTTGCATTCGAAGAAACACCTGATCCCCTTCTACAAATTGATGTTCGGAGCGACCTTGATATGTTTGTTGCTTCATGCAATTATGTGCCATGACCAAATTATCTTTGAGGGTACGGAGAATAGCCTCTCGAACTGTAAGTGTTTGGTCAACCGCTTGGACCTTCGAGACACCCGATAAGTATGAGAGAACTGAAGGTGGCTTTTGTCCATATATCGCTTCAAAAGGAGTCATGCGTGTAGCTGTATGGTATGAAGTCTTGTACCACCATTAAGCTAGGGGTAATCATTGAGCCCACTAATTTTGTTTTTCCGAGACAAAACACCTCAAATATGTTTCCAAACTCTTGTTTGTTGGTTGTGGAGCCTGATTATCTTCCTGATTCAGAGGTCCTTGCTTTCAGCCGTGTTTATACCCCATGAAGTATTTACACCCCAGAAGTATGTACACTCTTCCACGTGGGAGAGTGCAGAGAGGGGGTACCCCCTCTGCGGGGTCCGAGGGGGCTATCCCCCCAGTTGGGGGGTCTGGGGGCAAGCAAGCCCCCAGTGGGGGTTCGAGGGTGAAGCCCCCGAAGAAAAAATTGCCTTGTAAAAATATATTGTAATTTCATTGTAAATATGGATCGTTCATTATAAGGTCGCAGATCTAACAGTAGAGATTATGTTAGGGTTTTTTTGCCCTAGAAGGCAACCCTCTTTTATGAGGGAAATGTATTGCGGCTATGGATTATGGTAAATATTGTATTCTGAGAGAGGAGACTGTGAGAGAAAGAAGAGGAAGTTACAGCGGGTTTTGTTGTAGGTTGTATCCCTTCATTTGTTGAATAATAATAAAGGAAGGACCTGGAAATTTCTCTGGTGGACGTAGCCCACACTGGGTGAACCACGTAAATCTGTGTCTCTCTTGTATTGTGTGTCTTCTGTGTTTTGTTTCTGCATTTGTTTTATTTTATTGCTTCGCGGTCTTGTTTTTTCTAACAACTGGTATCAGAGCATAAGGTAACTCGCAGGAAAATTGATCCAAGTGGATATCGGTGGCCACCCACCTTCTCCAACTGGCCCAAAACATGTTTCTGGAAATTTTGGTAATTTACTATTTTTAGCAGTTTTTTCGGGTCCTGAACTTCCGGGGCCATTTTGAGGCCCTAAACGATGTTTTTTTGGGTATTTTTCTCTCGCAAAATAACATATAGTGATGTTATTTTGTCTCGAGCGTTGTAGGCCTCGGATAGATCTTTCCAACGAGCTATCATACACCTAAAACGGAGATCATATGTAAAAGTTACGACCCCGGGAAGTTGATGCACCAACTTACCCAAACGGGGCCCACATGACTTTTGGCACTTCATCTCCCAGGGTTAGGTTTTTGGATGTCTAGGACTTTTGGCATTCCCGTTTATTATAAACTGCCTTTAGAGCCTCATTGTAATCATTATCTCACAGATGCGAGTAGCCATCACATCTTTTCTCAGAGATAAGCTACCACCATTCTAGTGAGTCTTTCACTCTGTATTTTGCAGTCTCTGTACAATTATTTTATTAATAGAAATCGTGTATTACTGTATATCTGTGACTCTTGTTATATTCCACTATATCTCTATTAAATTTTTGTCTCTCTTGAAATATCTCTGAATATTTTTGTGTTATATCTCAGCTCTCATTTTGTGCCGAAAATAATCTGGATCAGTGACGAAGCGCCAAAAGTCATGTGGGCCTCGTTTGGGTAAGTTGGTGCATCAACTTCCCGGGGTCGTAACTTTTGCATACGATCTTCGTTTTAGGCGTATGATAGCTCGTTGGAAAGATCTATCCGATGCCTACAACGCTTGAGACAAAATAGCATCGCTAAATGTTTTTTGTGAGAGAAACATACCCAAAAAAACATCATTTAGGGTCTCAAAATGGCCCCGGAAGTTTAGGACCCGAAAAAAATGCTAAAAATAGTAAATTACCAAAATTGTCAGAAACATGTTTTGGGCCAGTTGGAGAAGGTGGGTGGCCACCGATATCCACCTGGCTCAATCCTCCCTCCTTATGAATCAATGGTCTCCATTGCGTTGAGTTCCCGAGGGAGAGGGGAAAGCGATTGTTGAATCTGAATCTTGGTGATCTGCTTGCCTTGCTGGAGAAGTGGCGTTGCTTAACTTGTTGAAGGCTATCACGAACCTTTGGCTGGAAGGTTTGGACCTTTTTAACCAGTTTAGCTATTTTAAATGACTATGTGCAGAAGGAATCTTCGTGCTTTTCTACAACCTTGTCGATCTGCTTCTGTTGGATAGAAGGTGCTTGGGTCGAAGCTATGGTGGTTGCAGTATCCTTTTGTTCACCATTTGAATAGATTGTGGAGAAGATGAATTTTGTAGTATGAGATACTACCTTGTCGCACTGTTTAGGTGGGGCAGTAGTTGGAACTACCTCTGGTATCCTATAGAGATGACCCCCAAGAGTAATAATGACACTATGGGGTCGAGACTCATAAATAGTATGGCGTTTCCACATATATGTTTGGCCCAAGAGAACATCACAGACATCCAATGGGGCAACATCACATAATACCTCATCCTTGAAGGGTTGGATGCCATATGACCATAGACACTGCTGGCTGACACGAAGATCTCGTCCTTGACGAAGTCACCCGATGTTGTATGGTTGCGGGTGTGGTGTTATCGACAATCCCAACTGTTTGACGACCTCTGCTAAGATGAGGTTCTTCTGGCTTCCACTATCAACAATAAAATGCAGTGGGGTCCCCTTCACCCACATCTGTGAATGAAAAAGGCGCTCCCCCTCTTCTGGATCTGTTGGTTCTTCT
>WSFP011422099.1:0-22819 GCA_009831015.1 Picea engelmannii | reverse complement strand
TGAAATAGAAAGAAAGTTCTTTTTCAAACCTGGTACATAAAGTACATCCTTCATTCTCATCAGAGTTCCTGAATCAAGTTTGTAGGTGGATTCTCCCATTCCTTTGATAGGGTATTGATAATCATCTCCAAGTGAAACTTTCTGGGGGAATTAATTTTCCATAAGGATAGAGAGAATGTATTTATGACATGTCATGTGCTTAGAGGCACCTCTATCTATTAGCCAAGTATCCTCTCCAAGTGTCACGGATCCTGAGAGAGCAGAAAACAAAACATAATGTTCAATCTCTTCTTTAGTTAACTTCTTGGGTGGCTCATCATCTTCAGTTTCATGGGCATGATGTCTTTTTTTATTTCTCCTTTTGTATTATTCTCTTATAGAAGGACAGTTCTTAGAAATGTGTCCCATCTTATCACAATGATAACATTGATAAGAGGAGAAATATTTTCCCTTTCTTTCACCCTTATAATATTTCTGGAATCTCTTTGGAGAGTGAGATTCTTTATGAAAGAGGTTATCCTTTTGAAAATGAGGCGTTTTCTTTCCTCCTTTAGCATGAGCAGCTAGGGCTTGATATTTATCTCTTAATAGGACGACTTCTCGGTTGGTCACTCTTGCTTCTTCTTAAACACATTCTTCCCATAAACTGTCAAATTGGAGTTTCTCTTTTCTTGCACAAATAGTTTGGATGAAGGAATCCCAAGGTCTTGTGGGACCATTAAGAGTTGTCATCACGAGTTCATATGCATCTAAGTTGTCTCCAATTACCTCTAATTGTTCCTTGAATTGTGAAACCCTAGAGAAATAGGCTTGAAATGTTTCTCCTCTTTGCATCTTTTTATTCGTGAGTTGGGTTCTCAAGTTCATCTTTTGGTTGATGTTATTTCCTTCATACATTTTGGTTATGGAATCAAACATATATTTTGGAGTATTCTTAGAAGACACTTGAGGGATCAAGTGGCATTTAATGGAATTTGCAATTATTCTTTTAGCCTTAATCATATATTTCTTGTGCTTCTCTTTGTTGCATCTTATTCGGGTTCCATTACATTTTTCTTTTATGAATTTTGCAAGGTCGTTATCTTTAAGAATGAGTCCAATTATGTACTTCCAGGAACGGAAATTTTCCACACCATCTAGCTTGTCAACAAGCTTGGTGCTTGCATACATCTTGACCTGGAGCTAGGAAAATGACCAGAAAATGAAAGTGCTCAAAAATTGAAACTGATATTATCAGGAGATGCGCTAGGTTGAGGCAAGTTTGTTGGAGCTGATTGTTTCAGAAAATTCCAATTTTTACCCCTTGAAACTTGACTTGCGCAATTCTGGAATAGTACTTCTGGTATTGGTTCTGGTTTCCTAGTTTTCTGGTACTAGTCAAAACTAGGGTTTGACTTTCCAGAGAATTTGGCCACTGAAAAAAAATTCTCAAGCTGTGAAAATATGCACTAAGGCAGGGCGCACTTCCCAAGATACTTTTTGGTCAAAAATTCATCTTCAGTGAAAAGCCCCAATTTTCTTGTACAGCAAGAGTGACATTTTAGATACCCAGTGAAAGATGTTATATTTAGTCGAGCTCTGATACCATGTTAAGTTATTACTGCTGCTATTAGGTTATTTCCAAATTACATGAGCATTCAATGCATTTCCAAAACAATAGTATAAAGAGAATCAGTGAAAGAAACACAATCACAAGGTATGCAACATTTTATCCTAGGAAACCCTTATGGGGGAGAAAACCCAACAAAAAATTCCTCAATAATATATTGCCAATACAATGCCAAGACTAAGACCAAAACACCAAAGATAAACCAAGATTGAGCATACGCCTTTCTTCTTCTTCCTCCTGCAACTACAACTACCTTCAAGATATGCGCACTAGATGAGTGAGAGTGAGTGTATAAGAGTGAGGCACCATCCTCACATATAAATACTAGTTGAGGAGGCGCTAGGGTTATGTCTCTTTACTTAGTGGGGCTAACTTCTCCTAGAAGTGGTTAAAACCACTTTATAAGTACGAGGGGCCGAATTTACCAATACCACTATACAAATGCAGTTTGACCAATCCATAAAAAGGGATTTGATCTTATACAAGACCCGACATGATCAATCCGCAAAAGGGGATTCGATATATAAGATAATAACTCAAAATTAATTAGAATATTCTTCGAAGTTACAATATTTCAACAATGGGTGGTGTGTACAAGGCCCGGGAATGGATTCATTGGCGTATGGTTGACGAGAGATTACTAGCAATTATGGCTTCATGCAGACGAGTTGCAGCCTGCAATCTGAACTAAGGTCGGGTTTTTGAGGTTAGCTTGCCCTCTCAAGGTCGTGACCCTTTGTCTTGGTCATTGTAGCATTTGTGTCGCCTAGGGCATAAGGAGCATGATGACTTGACATCATCCTCACCTTCCTCTGGCTTATCACTGATAGTTTGTTCAGGGTTCAAAACTCAATGCTGGAAACTAAACATGAGGGTTACACTCATTGTGGGACTTAACCTAACACCTTACGGTAGCGCTGATGATAGCCATGCATCACCTATGTCCACATTCCCAAAGGCACTCCTCTCTTTCAGGAGGATTCGGGGCATGTCAAGCCCTGGTAAGGTTCTTTGCTTTGCACCTAATTGAACCACATGCTCCACTGCTTGTGCGAGCCCCCATCAATTCCTTTGATTTTCATTCTTGCGAACATACTCCCCAGGTGGGATACTTAACGTGTTAGCTACAGTACTTTGCGATTCGATACACACAACACTTAGTATACATCGTTTACAGCTAGGAATATTGGGGTAGCTAATCCCATTTGCTCCCCTAGATTTTGTCTCTTAGTGTCAGTGTTGGCCCAACAAAGTGCTTTCTTCATTGGTGTTATTTTCGATCTCAACGCATTTCATTTCTCCACCGGAAATTCCCTCTACCCCTACTGTACTCCAGCTTGGTAGTTTCCACCACTTGTCTAGGGTTGAGCCCTGGGATTTGACAGCAGACTTGAAAATCCACCTACAGACGCTTTACACCCAATCATTTCAGATAACGCTTCCATCCTTTGTCTTACTGTGGCTGCTGATATAGATTTAGTTGATGCTTATTCCTCGGATATTGTCATTGCTTCTTCTCCGAGAAAAGAAGTTCATGACCCGTGGGCCTTCTGCCTTCACGTGACATTGTTTTGTCAAGATTTTTCCCATTGCAGAAAATTTCTCATTGTTGCCTCACGTAGGAGTCTGGGCCTTGTCTCAATCCCAGTGTAGTTGATCATCCTCTCGGACCAGCTACTAATCGTCACCTTGGTAATTCATTGCCTCACCACCTAACTAATCAAATGTGAGCCCCTCCTTAGGCGGATTTCTCCTTTTGCTCCTTAGCCTGTGGGGTATTAGCAATGGTTTCCAGTTGTTGTTCTCCTCCCAAGGGCGAGTTCTTACGTGTTACTCACCCATCCACCACTGGAAACACCACTTCCCATCTGACTTGCATGTGTTAAGCATGATGTCAACGTTCATCCTGAGCCAGGATCAAACTCTCCATGAGATTCATAGTTCCATTACTTA
Organism: Picea engelmannii; assembly: GCA_009831015.1. NCBI lineage: Eukaryota > Viridiplantae > Streptophyta > Pinopsida > Pinales > Pinaceae > Picea > Picea engelmannii. The sequence goes on along the minus strand of WSFP011422099.1, from coordinate 19,257 downwards.
TAGCTCCCTTGTGGAAAAAGTTGATTCTGAATCATTTTTAGGGATAACTTGTCTCCATTAGCTTCATATAAGCTCAGCCTAGAGTTTACTTCCAGTATAGCCATCCCTACCCTCTTGTGTCAATCCCACGGGCCTAGTACAAGGAGAGAACCATAAAATAGATGGAAGGGCTCACGTACATTCAAAATTGTTCCCAGACATAACATAACTTGTCTCCATTCACTTCATATCATCTCAGCCTAGAGTTTCCAATATAGCCATCCCCACCCTCCTCTCATGTAAACCTATGAGTTGGTAATAAATGATGGGGGACCCTTTCGACTCAGTAGTAGAGTAACGCCATGGTAAGGCATAAGTCATTGGTTCAAGTCCAGTAAAGGGATCGTGTTTCTTATGAAGAAAGAAGGTTCAGGCTTCTATTTATCATCATATGATCTAAATCTTATCAAGAAGAAAATATTTTTTCAAGGAACGAAAACTATCTGTGGTGATAGGTTTCATGTAAAACATTTGTTGTGACGGAGTCTCACACCTAATATAGGGGGAGGGCCACTATATTTTTCTCGATAATAGTCTTCTTCACCCTGATCAGTAATAGTCTACTCCATCTTTATCAATTTTGAACATATCAAAGATATTATGGATACCTGGTAATTTCAAATTACCAATGTTCAAAATTCTTCTACTAAGAAACTAGTTTGATCTTTGGATTCAAGAATGGTTGTTACAACCATTTCAAATTTCTTTGGCAAATTTCTGAGGACTTTTTCAACAATCCTATGATCTTGAATCTATTCATGAGTCATCTTAATCTTATTCACAATGCCCATTACTCTGGTCGTATATACCTGGTCAACATTCTTTGACTCGGTCATCTTCAGAGTTTCAAACTGAGTTCTCAAGGTATGAAGCTTCACTGTCTTCACATTGTCATTGCCCTGGTAGGCAGATTTGAGAATGTTCCGCGCTTGTTTTGTTGTTGTTGCACTAGTTATTTTGGAAAAAATTGAGTCATCTACTGAATTCTGAATCTAGTATTCGACTTTATTTTCTTTCTTCCTGTTTTCCGCAAGCGTATTTCGTTGTGCATTTGTCATGGTAGCCAGATCTGTTGTTGCTAGCTCTGTAAAGCCATTCTCTACAGGTTCCCAGCACTCTTCTGCTTGAAGGAAATATTTCATTCGCAAGGACCATAAGTCATAGTTCTTTCCAATAAGAACTGGCAGTTGGGTTGGCCCTAAAAATCATAAAGAAATTCCAGTGTTCGTCGTGCCTGGTATGGAACCTTACGGAGTGGAACCACGATATCGATATCGGAATATCGCGATACAATATAGAAAACTTTTATAGATGTTGCGTAGACCTGGTGTGGAACCGTGTTTGTGTAACTCTGATCTCAGAATATTGGGCTCCTGAGGAAATAACAATGAAATCGAGTTATTCGTTGGCTGTCGATATCCGATACCTTGCTCTCGTGATATCTGGATATCGGATTATCTGTGTATTGTGACATAATCGCGTGTAACTCCTTTACCACTTATTGAAGGTAGCATGCACTGTAACCAATGCGTTAATCCGCCTTCTAAACCTGGAATGATGCTAAGTCTGCAATGATGCGATGTGCCTTTGCTTCCACAGTTTGCATTTGCTGTCGAACCTGCAATTGGATTCTTTCAAATCAGTCTACTCTCGATCCCTGAATCGATCTGCTTTCCACTCTATTAAGAGGCTTATGCCTTTGGCTCTAATGCCATGATAAATTTAAAGATATGTTTTTCAAGGTGGAAAAATTGATTATAACTAAGTTGCTAATAGATTGAGAGTGAAGAGAGTTATGACTATTATTTTGTATATAAATTGATTTGTTAGTGTTATTCAAAGAAAATTACTTTGTTTAAAAATTAAAATAATATATTGATAGTTCATGGTTGTCCATAAGAGAATAGATTTTTATTCTTGTTTTGGATAAAGTTATAGGAATATGATATTCAAGGAAAACCACATTACCTAAAAGTTAAACTAATATATTGGTGTTCCATGGTAGTCCATAACTAAACAAACTTTTATTCTTGTCAGAGGTCTCTTGATAACTTTATAGGTATATGAGCTCTTAACTAATAGTCATTTTAGGTCTCACTATAGATAGTATCATCTGTACAAATGGCAAGTTTCTCTTATGATCATCACCAAAACTACTTTTATTGGTTCATGTGCTTTTTAATAAAGTCCAACATTATTCTTAATATGATATAGGAAATTAATAAACATTTTAAATTATTCTAGAATTTTAAAAGTAAAATTTAGCTAAAAACAAGTTTAAATTCATAGAATTATAGAATTGAATGGTAGAAATGAAAAATTCAAGACATCTACAAATGTGCAATTTCAACAACTAATTTTACCTTCATGGCAATTCAAAATAAAATTGGTTAAATTTTAAGAAGAAAATCGATGAAATCCCCACAATAGAGAAAGAATGAATCTTAGTTGTTTATTTCTACATTATTAATGTGCATTTCCTGTAGAATGAATGTTAGTTGTTTAATTCTACATAATTGATGTCTATTTCAGGTATGTGGAAAAGGTGTGACCACTGAAGTAGAAATTGTTTAGCATGCAAAAGTAGATATCGATGTTTTAGGGCAAAGAAAGAGATAAAATCTCTACATAACTTTGAGAGGTCACCAACTCGAATCTTGTAGGAAACTATGGGATGGATAGACAAGCAACTAGAGCATCATGGAAAATCAATCCCCGGAAATTTCAAGTGCACCAACCAAAATGGAACTAAACTGCAACCTAATAAATTAAGGAAACCTTTCAACATGAGGAAGAAAATAATATCGCAATGCGACCTAGGAGAAAAGGATCGAAGGAGAAATTATCCAAAAAAGATACCAATGGGACCTAGCAAGCAAAAACCTCAATCGAAGAAAAAATAAGAACCCAACCTACATAGTTGTTGGAATATTGTAATGGCTATAGGTTGATTGTTACTTAGATTAGTTTCTTGTGGAAATTGCAGCTAGAGAGATTGATTGTTATTTAGATTAGTTTCTTCTGGACATTGCACCTAGACATGTTGATTGCTAGTTAGATACAGTCTCTTCTGGACATTGCATCGAGAGAGATTTTCTCACCTAGATTTTTCCAATCTAGATCTTTCGAGAAGACTATTATAGATTATTCTTCTATATGTAATTATATCTTATTTGTGAAGTAATGAAGCAATGCAAGCATGAAGTTCATGATTTGTAGAAACAGTTTAAGGTGTTATTTTGTTAGTTCATGAATGTTGTAGCATTCATAGTAAATATCCCTGCCTCCTTTCATCAGTGGTATCAGAGCAAGGTTGGATCCATCCTTTGCCACTCAAGTGAAGTATTTTAAATTTGTGTATCAATTGGTTAAATTGACCTAAAGGATGTGAGAGGTTAAAAAGAGGAGAGTCGCCATGTGATAAGTTAAAAAGAGGAGAGTCGTCATCAATGATTAAGAGGAGTTGTATATCAAGAGCATCACTCAAGTTTCCATTTGTGTGATAATCGCCTGATTTGAGCCGCCATTTGTGAGAGAACCCACTATCCACCCTGTCATCATGGAGGATAGCCACTCATCATTATGAAGGAGCTATCGGTTGATGTGTGGAAGTGTAATACCCCCAGGATGAAACTCAATTGTAAAGGTACATATTTTTTATAGGCCAGAGTACCTGTTTGATTATTAGGCCAGAGATCCTAGATGCTAAACGACCAGTGAGCCTATCATTGTAATATGTAATCATTCATATTATTAATAAAATACATCATTGTTGTAGACCAATCCAAACAAAAGAGAATGGGGGGATAGGACTCCACGAGAGGGAAAGGAGGCTAAGGGCTTAGGGAAGAGGGGCTAAGTCAAGGGACTTAAGCCTAGGAATAAAATAATATTATTGCTAAGTCCTAAAGTCTTATATAATGACTTATCCTAAGTTCCTATGTAGGAGGAATGAAATACAAGTGGGGGGACAAGATAGTTCCTTAGGTACCAAGTTTCATAAAGGGAACATGTAGATATAATATGGGGATTTAATGTAATTCCCATCATTCGTAACTTTGATTCTTGTCATTTACTCTAGGGGGGTGACCATCACTAGAGAGTGGAGCTATGGAGCTTAGAGTACCCTGTAAATCCTTGGTGGTATGGATTGAAGAGGCGAGTTTTCAGGACCATGTGTTATTGAAGAAGCGGGTTGTCAGGCCCATGAGCATTCTCTCTAGGTGAGAGAATTGTTGGGAATTATTTTCCCAAGGCGCCAAGTTGCAGCCACGAGGCTCTGAGACTTTCTGGTTGGCATGTTGTTGAAGCCCCTGAAGGGAAGTGGGGAAGCCAAGGGACTATTGAGAAGAGAAGGTGTACACTTCCTAGGGTGGGATAGGCATGTAGGGAATGAGAGGTTGTAAGTTGTCTGCTAGAGTTGGCACCTTAGTCTGAGATATTTTTTTTTATGGACCTTATCCTGGCTTAGGATTTATTTTCCCTCATGGAATTTTATCCCCATCTCGGGGGTGACCTAATGCTGAGATTTTATGAGTAGCAGAGTCTATGGTAGGAAGGAAATTTTGAGATCTACAAGCAATTGGTGACTTTTTACAAAAGATAAGTGTTTTATATGTATTTTATTTAATTATTATGTGTATAATTGATTTATTTCTATTATGAAATTCTTGTTATAATTATGTTTATGGATTTTTGTTGTTAAATATGCATGTATGTTCATATGTAGAGCATAATAATTTAATGAAATGGTATCAGAGTTGGAAATTTTGGTGTGGCATGGCCTAGTTGGAGTTGGGGATGCTACATGAAGTAGCTATAAACGAGTCACCAATTGGATTAATGTCATGTACACAGGAGGAAACATGGATTAAACGAAGGAGAAGTTGCTACACTGAAGTTGTCTAGGTTTAGAAAAAGGGGCTACTGTAAGAAGAGGAGTAGTTGTCGGTATTCTTAAAAAATAGCAAGTCATTTGATAAAATATGTCATATTACTCATATCATAAATCTGTTATTTTAATTAAAAGGAAGGAATTTTTTCTTCTAATATTCTAATAGAAGGGAAGTCGTGGAGTTTTCTTATACATAAAAAGAAAGTGGAAAAAGTTGGTTTTCAATACATCATTATTATAATTTAAAAGGAGGCACGTGAGAGTCTTCAAAATAAAGGTTGGCATCCGTAAAGAAATAAAAAGAAGTTTTTTTAAGAAATATATGGGTTTCCCCATATGATTTAGTTTTTTCAATCTATCATTTTTTCTTCGTAGAAGTTCGCAGTCCATGTTACAAGGTTAAAAAACTCTGGCATTTTGATTAGAAGTATTTTTTTTAAATGGCTTTCAAGCAGTAGGAGTTTTGCATAGCCACATACCCTCATTCTCTCATTCTCATAAGGAAGAATTAAGAAGTTTGGGTAATCAAAATAGAACATTATTATGTTCTTAGATTGTTTGGAATTTTGTAGTTCATGGGTATGTAGAACTAGTTGATCAAGTAGCCAAGCAAGCCTTAACAAATGCTTAAAAATATCAGTTCGAATAAAACAAAAAGATGTATGCAAAATCACTTTGGCTCATCCCAAGTGGCTTGGATGGGAGTGTATCTCCCAAGATCTCAGCAAAAAGATTCTCAAATAAATCTTGGGACCTCTTAGAGACCAACTATCGAGGCATTACCAAGGTAAAGACAGTCAAATTTTAGACATTAAGAATGAATTTTGAGAACTCGAATATGAAGGAGTCAGAGTCAGTAGATTAGTTCATGACCGAAGTCATGAACATTGTAAACCAATTAACAATCAATGGTGAAGAACTTCTAGATAAAAAAAGTGGTAGAGAATATTCTTATAATGTTGCCTAAGAATTTTGATGTAGTGGTTGTAGCCATTGAATATTCCAAGGACTTGACGTGTAGCTATTATTAGATGATTTGTTGGGATCTGTGTTATCCCATGAATCCAAAATAAATAGGAATAATGATTCCTCTTTGGAAAATGCATTCAAATCTCAGGTTTCTATCTCAAGAGGCATAGGAAGATCAAGGTCAAGAGGCAGGGGCAGGAGCAGCAGAAGCAATGTCCAAGAAGATAGTAAGATAGATTAAGGAAAAGAAAGGAGACCATACCAAAACCATCATAACTCAAAGGGGAGAAGAATAACAAGAAGAAGAAGCTCACAAATAAATCAAAAGTATGACAAATCCAAGGTTAAGTGATTTTATTGTAATAAGCTAGGTCATTATGCACATGAATGTAGGAAGAAGAAGGTTGACCTTAGAAAACATGATGAAAACTATTCTAACACCTTTGAGAACTATGAGACTCTTTATTCCTTACTTGCAATGCTACCCAAGAGACCTATAATGATATTTGGCTTATAGATAGTGGGTGTAGCAATCATATGACAAAAATCTATTTTCAAACCTAGATGATTCAATAAGGACTGAAGTTCAATTGGGGATAGACAATATTGTAAATGTTATGGGAAAAGGAATAGTCAACATCCTAACCAAACAAGGAAAAAAAGGGCGCATACCATATGTGTACATTGCCCTAGGTTTGAAACATAACCTCATTAATGTTGTCCCACTTACCCAAAAATGATATAATGCAATTTTTAGGGGAATTTTTTTTTTATATATGAAAAAACTTCCAATAAGATGTTGATAACTAGGGTGAATATGACAAAAAATAGAAAGTATCCTCTTGTCATTAATTATGGTAGACAGGGTGCCTCATTTTCACAAAAGGAAACATGTTTTGATGAATTTTGGTTGTGGCATTTCATATTTGGTCATACACATTTTTGTGGCCTAAAACTATTGCAACACAAAAATATAGTTAAATGTTTACCTCCAATTCAAGAGCTAGATCGTTCATGTGAGAGTTTCATTCTAGAAAAGAAACACAAGGTCAATTTTCCTAAAGGAATGTCTTATTGAGAAAAGGCATCTTTGGATCTGGTTCATACATATTTGTTTGGCACAATGCAGACCTAGTCACGATGAGGAAGTTACTACTTCCTAACCTTCATAGATGATTACATCAGAAAGACTTGGGTGTACTTTGTTGCAAAGAAATCTAAAACTTTTGACAAATTCATAAAATTCAAGGCATTGGTGGAGAAGAAAAGTGGACATCAAATTAAAGTGTTAAGATCATACACAGGAGGTGAATATGGTTCAAATGATTTTCATGTTTTTTGCAAGAAGCATAGTATCAAAAGATATTTTACAACAATGTATACACCTAAACAAAATGGTGTAGAAAAAATGTAAAACATAACCATTAATAATGAATATGGCTAAAAGCATGTTGAAAAAAAAAAAAAATTGTCAAATGATTTTTGGGGAGAAGCAGTAGCTTACTTTGATTATGTTTTGAATAGATATCCCAATAAAAGTGTGAAGAACAAAGTCCCACAAGAAGCATGGAAATGTATGAGCTGTAGTGTAGCACACTTTAGAGTATTCGGTTGTGTGGCATATGGTCATGTGCCTAAAATATTTGAGAATAAAGTTAGATGATAGAAGTGAAAAGTGAATATTTCTAAGGTACAATGATTAGCCCAAGGAATATAAATTGCATAATCCAGTTACAAAGAAGGTGATAATCAATGGGGATGTTGAATTCAAACAAGATGAAGCATGGGATGGGAGTATAAACAAGAATATAACTTTTGGAGTAGCAATACCTCAAGAAAAAGATGAAGCAAAGGAGCATATTGCACAAGGTGAATGGAAAGGTTTGCAAATCCAATCATCAATCATAAGTACTCCAACAAGGATGCCAAGAATTTTTTTTGAAGGTGAGTGATCTACCCCAGTAACCCGGTGTGTTCCTACTTCTAAACCAAATAGTGAATCTAACCCTACAATTGCTTCCCTAAGGTATAGAAAGACTACAAATTTCAGAGAAATCTATGAAGATCTAGATGTGAATTCAAATTATGCATTATTTACTTGTCAACCCAGATATTTTGAAGAAGCAATTAAAGAAGAAAATTGGGTAAAAGAAATGAATGGATAAATATATTCCATATAAAATAATGATACATGGGATCTAGTATAATTACCAAAAGGTAAAGATTGCATTGGTGTAAAATGGATTTAAAACCCAAGTTTAATGAGAAAGGAGAAGTTGAAAAGTACAAGGCCAAATTGATAGCAAAAGGTTTTTCACAAAAGCCTACAGTCGATTACAGTGAGACCTTTACACTAATTGAAAGGTTAGATACAATTGGAGTTGTCTTAGCCATAACATCTCAAAACAGGTGGAAATTTTATCAAATGGATGTAAAGTTAGCATTGTTAAATCATATTTTAGACGAAGTTGTCTATGTAGAGCAGCCACCTGGATATGTGATAAAATGCAATGAAGATAAAGTGTATATATTTAAGAAATATCTATATGGGATTAAGCAAGCTCCTAGAGATTGGTATAGCAGGATTGATTCATATCTGATAAGTAATGGATTTTGTAGTTATCCCACATTGTATACAAAGGTCAATAAGCAAGATCAAATATTGATTGTTTGTTTATATGTTGATGATATGATATTCACACTGTTAGTAAACAAGTTTAAATCAACCATGAAACAAGAATTTGAAATGATTGGTTTGGAGTTAATGAGATATTTCCTTGGTATTGAATTCATCCAATAAAATTCAAGATTTTTTTTGTTTCAAACAAAGTATGCAATGGATATCATGAATAGGTTCAAGATTATGAATTGTAACCAACACCAACTTCAAATATAATAGAGACAAAGTTTTTGCAAAGAGGATAAGGGATCCAATGTAAATCCAACTCTATTAAATATATTGGTTAGAAGCCTCATGTATCTCGTTGCCACGAGGCCAGAAATTATGTATGATGTTAGTTTCATTTCCATATTCATGAAGTCTCCAAAAGAATCACATTATCAAGTTGGAAAAACAATTCTAAAATATATCGTTGGAACATTATGATATGTGTTTGAAAAAATAGGGTAATCCCAAATAGGATGATCACCTTTAGTAACCACTCACGCAACTAGATCAAGGATCAACACAACAATATTTTTATGTGGTTAAAACCCTCAAAGAGGGAAACATCCCATGACCCTAGCCAACATGGCCTGTTGAGGCAATATATTGATGCAAACAAAAAATATTTTATAAGAGAGTGTCTCACAATCATCATTATCAAATGACTCTCCATTCTATTTAAATAGATATCATGGACGAATCAGGTGTTAAGCCATGGATCAATGTAGTCGTTAATATTGAGGAGAATATGAGTTATTAGATCACTCTTTGTTTAGAACATATTGTGACTGTTGGATTACATAATTACAAATGCATACTAAAGAAGCACACTTTTACCTAAAGACACATTAGACCAAGTTGATCTTAACTAACTCCTAAGTGTCTAAATATCCTAACATCCCCCTTAAGAACAAATTTGGATAGGATTGAAGGATTTACAAATGAGAAACAATAGGAGAAGGAAGGAGTCATTAGATCCTATCCCCCCTTAATGAAAACTTCATGAACTCCTAACATAGATCAAAGTTTGGAAAAAATCGCTTCTATAAGAGACTTTGTGAAAATTTCTCCAACTTGATCTTCTATAAGGAAAAAGAGCACTTCAATAAATCGATCATGAATGAGCTTTATGATGAAGTACATGTGTAGCTCAATGTGTTTATTCCAATAATGTTGAAAAAAATATTTGGCAAGCTTGATGGCATTTTAATTCACACCAGAGGGTGGTCGGATGTTGATGTTGGAATCCAAAATATGAAATGATTTTTCAAAGACACAATTATTCTTGACTTGCATTAACCGTTTCTCGGTACTCTACTTCTACTATATAACGAGCAATAGTTTGTTGTTTCTTACAATCCCATGTGATAGGTCCAGAACCATGACTAAAAACATAACCTACAATAGACTTTTGATCATCAGGGTTTCCAACCCAATTTGAATCAGTGAAGCCAACCAACAAAGGATTCCCCCCTAAACTGTAAGGTATCCCAAACCGAATTGTACCCCAAACATATTGAAGTGTCCTTTTGGATTCTTTCCAATGCATTTTCATGGAGTGTTTGCATATACCAGGAAATAAGACCAATAGAAAATGAAATATTATGATAGCTATGAGTCAAATATAAAAGGCTACTAACTAACTAACAACATAAAGTGGCATTGACTTTAGGAGTAGAGAAGGTGGAAACAAGTGTGACTTCAGACTGGAAAGGAGAAGGGGTTGGTTTAGAATATTCCATGTGAAAGCAATGAAGAAGGTCACAAGCATCCTTAGACTGGAAAATAAAAATTCCTTCCTTGGTTTGCAATACTTGGAGGCCAAAGAAATAATGCAAATACCCTAAGTATGTCATTTCAAATTTATTTTCAAGACTGGATTTCACATGGGCTAAAATTTTAGGGTCACTAATAGTGATGATAAGGTCATCATCATAAATAACAAGTATTGTGAGATGGCTTCCTACTTTCTTGGTATAGACATTCGGGTTAGAATGGCATCTAGAAAAGATGATGTGAAGAAGAAAGATGTTCATTTTGGCATACCAAGCTAAAGGAGTTTTCTTAAGACCATAAAGTTATTTCTTAGGGTGACAAACAAGGTTGGAGTCATTATGGACAGTGCCAGGAGGTTTTTCCATGTAGATTTATTCTTGCAAAACCCCATGCAAAAATGAATATTTAGTATACATTTGATGGACCTATCATTTATGTGAGGCAGCAAAGGCTAGACCAAGGAAGATGGAATTAATTTTTGCTATGGGGGGAAAGGTTTCATTATATTCAATGCCTTCAACTTGAGAGAATAATTTGGAAATTAATCGGGCCTTGTGTCTTTCAATACTTCCATCTAATTCATATTTGATTCTATACACCCATTTACAACTGACAATTTATCTTCCTTTAGGAAGAGGTACAAGATCCCAAGTATATTCTTCATTCATTGTTATGTCCCAATATGAATGACCAAAAGCTTCTGCAAATGTGTCTAGATAATGAGTCTCTGAAACTTGAGCCAAAAGAGAATGTGTGTGACGTTGATTTGTAGGATCACTGGTAATATCACCAGTTGCTTCTCATGTTGAATGAACCCATATGGGAAGTGGTGGTGCTAGTGAAAGTATATGTTCAATGGACTCATTTGGAGGAAGGTGAGTAGGAGGAGGTGGAGTTTCATTCTCACTACTATCATCTTAATAAAAAACCATAATAGGAACAGAAGATGGAACAAATTTGAAGATGGCCCGCATGCCAAAGATGGCACAAACATTGAACTAGGATCATAGGCCAAGATATTTTCAGCAAATTTAACATATCTTCTAATAACAATTTCATTAGAATGAGGTTGAAGAAGTCGATAGCCTTTGAAATCTTCATAATATCCAAGAAAATGCACTTCTCATTTCTAGGTTGTAATGCTTTCTTTTTCTTGTTATGAATGTGAGCCCATGCTATACTTCCAAATACATGTAAGTGGCTTACATCTAGCTTAATTTTATTCCATGCTTCTTCCAGTGTTATATTTTTATAGCCTTTGTGGAAGTGTGATTTACTATGTGATTGGAATAGTTGATGGATTTCACCCAATAATGAATATGTAATCCTTTATATTGGATCATACAATTAGCCATTAACTTTAATGTGTGATTATTTCTCTTAGCAACACCATTTTGTTGTGGTGTATATGGAATAGTATGTTACATTTGAATTCCATGTGTAGTATATTAACTTGTAAATTTTGTGTTCACATATTCACCTCCATTATTTGTTCTTAACCTTTGAATTTTATGTCCAAATTGTTTTTCTACAAGGACCTTGTAGGCCAAATATTTGTCAAAAACTTCACTCTTAAGTTTTAAGAACTAAACCCAAGTGCATCTAGAGAAGTCATCAATTAAAGTTAAGAATTACTTGCACCCAGGGAAAGAAGGAGAAGATATTGGATGACACAAATCACTGTGAACAAGATGCAAAAGGGTGGAGGAATGCCAAGAGACATGTTTTTAAAAATTGTATCGATGATGTTTGCTAAGAATACAATCGGCACAAACACCATCTCTTCAAGAAATGAGAGGAAGACCAATCACCATATATTGATTACATAGTTGTTGCAATGAATGATAGTTTAGATGGCCAAAATTCTCATGCCAAATTTTTCTCAAGTAATCGTTATGGGAAACAAAAATGGATGGAAAAGATGATGACCCAAAGTTGTCAAATTTGTACAACCTGGTAATATCATCAACAATTCCAGTTGCTAGGACATGTTTAGTATATTTTAAATCCCTTATTACAACTTGGTGAGGTGAAAACTCTATGGTTTTACCTTCACCTAAATGAGTGATCTAATAGACTAATAGAAGGTTGCATGAAAGACTTGGAACAAATAATACAACATTGAAATGGCCATTATCTACTTGAACTATTACAAACCCTACAACACTAAGAGTATATCATCACCAACAAAAAAAAAATTGTTGCTATATTCATTAAGAGAAGAAAAAATGGTTTTATCCTTAGCCATATCATAAGGTGCTCTTGAATCAATAAGCCACTCATCAAAATAAGAAGCAGAAGTTGAATTGAAATAAAAAACAGAAACAGAAAGTGTATGTCCATGAGAAGAAGAGGTAGAAGAAGAAGAATCAATATTAATGATATGCTTCTTCATTGTTTCTTCTAAGGCTCCCATCTTTTTAAAACATTTATACTCCATGTGACCATCTTTCCCACAAAAGTTGCAATGCCTTTCAATATTCTTCTAGATTTTGTTCCTTTTGTCACCATTAGGAGTAGAAGAAGTTGGTTGAGAGGGTTTGGGACCCTTGTTTTGATTGTTGTTTTGGTGAGTATGTTACTTCTTGGGATTCTTGGATTTATATTTATGTTGGGACACTAAGGATAGTTTATATGTATCTGTAGTTTTTATCACGCAAAATCTTATCTTTCTCTCTAATCATATTTCTATGTGACGTTTGCAGTTAGGGTTTTCACAGGGTTCTAACCCTTCTCCGGGTTGATCTGATTGCTCTCCTATACAATTTTTTCTCTCATAACACTTGTCTATGTTAGGAACAAGGTCTTGAACACATGTATTTGGGGTGGGTGGAAGAGGAACTAGTGAACTTCTCGGACAACCCTCTGGTGGGTCGACCTATCTAGGACTCACCAAAACCATCTCGAGATTGTATGTGCTTTCTTGATTGGCCCCTGGAGGAGGATGTCATGGAGATTCTTGATTTAAACATAAAAAACCTTGACAATCATCCAATGCAAACGATTATCAGGACAGACTTACCTCTTGTGGATCCCATCAAACCTTAGCATGCGAAAGACATGAGACTTTATTATGGAAAAGCTGCATCGCCCCTATCATACTCAATGTCATTCATCTCACTCATGGAAGGTGTAGATCCAAGTTTTCATGATCTTTCATGGACACCAGGGATCACTTTACATCATGATGAGGGCTTCCCCATATGGAAATCTGCAACAAGTAGACTCCAAGCGTGCCCATCGAACACAGTTTTAGTTTCAAAAGGATTCATCAGGAAATTCCTTATAGGATATATCATGAGTGGTTATTTCATGGGCATAAACCCTCCTTGTTCAGTTGAAGGTATTTTCCCAAGAGTCTTGGAAGGAAAGAATCATAATAAAAAATGAGTAAAATGTAAGCAAAAGGGAATACACCCAATTATGGGAGAAGGTTTTTATCTCTATGAAATATCACACATGTAGGATGCATCCCTTGTGGGAAGGTTTACTAGCAAAAGGATGTCGAGGGAAACCCAAAAAAAATGGATAGAGGATAATTTCACAAGAATCCTAGGTTATGAGCATAAAATTATAGTTTTGGCAAAGGGATGGTTAGCTTGGGTCATGCATTCAACAATGGATACCGATAAAATTCTTCTTCATTACTGAAATTGGGGATCCCCAACTTTGTTCCTCAAAAAATGGTCAGTGGACTTCGATGCAACTTTTGAAAGACTCGAGGTCACTATAACGTGAGTTTGATTACATGGGCTTCCTATAATTTTTTAGACATAAGAGGTGTTCTAAGAGATCGTAAATTCCCTACACTTATTCTACAAATCCAATCACTCCTTTCAATCAATTGGTTATATGGAAATGGTATGCATCCTTATGGGTTTAAGGCTGGTAGGAGTTTCAGTAGAACATATCACCATTCAGAGGGGAAATGTCACTTTTCGTCAGAATTTGGACTATGAGGGCATCACTTTTCGGTGTGGGAAGTGTCACTCTTACGACCACCTCATCCAAGGCTATTCAAGAGTGGTGTGATGGAAAGTGTGGGTGAAGAAACCTACACGGAGACAAATTCATACCCTAATCCAAAATATTATGCATAGGTTCTGCAATCTACATCCCCCACTACGGTAGATCCATTGTTGGAAATATTTTTTTCTTTGATGTCAAAGAAAGGAGGAGACTACACATATCCAAGATAAATATTGCAAGATAGATATTGTTGGAAATATTGTTTTTGGATTTTTTATGCTTTGTTTGGATACCCTATTTTTGAAGGCCTTTTTTACTCTGAAGGCCTAACTTAAATGGGAGTATAGTATATATGGTTTAAAATTTTATTCTGAGAGATTTCCAACAGTACATGGAACTCCCTTTAACTCCATAGGAATGAGGAGATGTGAAAGATTTTGTTAGGTCGCCCTAGCTAGTTTTACAAGTCGACCCCATAAGTGAACATAGAAACAATATAAATACAGGATATGTGTGCACATTTGAAGAGCATCTAAACAAGAAGAGAAATTATAAGCGCATAGAAGAGATAAGAGGTCAACAAGAGGATCTAGGGAATTTATTGGGATCTAAAGGCGCACAAGAGGATTTTTCTTGGAGTTTTAAGGGTGTGATGTGAAGGACTAAGGTCTATGATTTTGCAAAGTGTATTGTTTTGAGGTTTTGATGTTGTAGTTTGGAATTATATTATGGAAATGATGTTATGAGGTTCACTAGGGAATGAAGTCTAAATATAACTAGGGTTTGAATCTATGTCTGGGGTATGAAGAAAGGAAAGGTGTTGGAGCATGAAATTTAAGAGTATGATGATGTTGTGAAATGCATGAGGTATGAATCATGCAGGTGAATTCAAAAGTAATATTTGTATGAAGATATTTGATTGGTACCTATACACGTCTTATTGATTTTGTGCTCATTTGAGGAGATTGGTGTCTCCAGTAGGTTGGTGCCTACACAATATCTTGTTGAGTTTGTGCTCAATTGAAGAGATTGGTGTCTCCAGTAGGTTTGTTCCTACACAATATCTTGTTGAGTTGGTGATCAGTCGAGGAGATTGGTATCTCTAGTAGGTTGGTGCCTACAATATTTGTAACATCAGGTTGGTGCCTACAAGCTTTGTAACAATAGGTTGGTTCCTATAGACACTTGTAAAGACAATTTTTTATGGTTTTCTTCCACAAGGGTTTCCAAATTAAACTTTGTGTACTGTGATTTGATTTTACAATCATTTACTATTTTAAAGTTAATGAATGATTAATGAATGCTCATTTAAAGTAAAAAGTATCATATATTGATTCACCCCCCCTCTCAGTATAAGCATAATTTCAACAATTGGGATAGGAACGAGTTCCTTTTAAAACAATCTAACCACTGGAAGGTAGATCTTGGGAGCACACATGGCCATTCAAGAAGGTTTCTACACAAACATGGCTCTATTCTTTGAAAAAACAAACTATTCCTTCTAGAGAATAAGGATGAGAACATATCTAAAGGCCCTTGGTTTCGATATTTGGAAATCAATAGTGACTAGTCATGCAGTCCCAACAACTCCACCAACAAATGCGATAAGGAAGCAGCCTAGTGAAAATAATGCTTGTGTGGTATATCAGAATCTGAGTTTGTCAAGGTGATGCATTACATATCAGAAAATGAAATTTAGGACAAGCTTCAAAATATATATGAATGCAATGACAAGGTTAAGAAGGGAAAACCCTAAACTCGTAGAAGACAGTTTGAGAGCCTGAAAATGAAAGATGAAGAGAATGGTGCAACCTATATTCTCTTTGTTGATGAAATTATCAACACCATCAGAGGACTTGGTGAAAATGTTGAAGAACCAATGATAGTAAAAAATGTGTTAAGGTCACTCCCCTTAAGATTTGATGCCAAAATTTCCTCCATTGAAGAAATGAAGGATCTTGATTCATTAACAATGGATGAATTACATGGGATTCTCACTACATATGAGATGAAGACAAAAAAATAAAAGCTAGTACTGAATGAAGTACCTTTAAAAGCATTAAAGAAGACAAAAGGACACAAATGTTGTGATTGTTCTAGCCGTGAATCAAATACAAACGAAGCACAATTCGTGAGAAAGATAAAAAGAGGATCTGGAAAATGTGAAGGTAACATACCCTTCAAATGTTTCAATCGTGGTAGAGTAGGACATTTTGTTGCTAAATGTCCATATGCAAAAAGGGAATACAATGATGAAGAGTAACATAACAATAAAAGAAAAACCTATAAACACAAAAGAGGAAAATAGACTAAGAAGAAGAGTTTTTACTCTAGAAAGGACAGTAGCTCGTCTAAATAAAGTGATTGATATGTTTCTGATATTAACAAAGAAGAATTCATCTTCATGGCCATGGATACAAAGTATACTAATACAAAAAATGAATACAATCAGAAATAAAAATAAGATTTATAAGAAAAATACATTGATGGGAAAGTGAATCTTGAAGCAGAACTCATTAGTGCCTTAGAATAAATAGACAGACTCAGGGGAAAGAATGAAAAGAAGAAAGAGCAATGGAAGAAATATGAAAAGAAGAATCATGATCTTGATGGAACAGAAAAAATAGTTATCATCTTGAAGACTCAACTAGAAGAGGCAAAAAGGATATAAGAAGTGGTGAGAAGCCAGCTAGAAGAAAAGGAAGAAAAATTTGAAAAGCTAGAGACTAAAATCATTTCCTTAAGAAAGGAACTAGAGAAAACAATTGATCAGTTGAGTAAAGGCTTGAAGTTTGGAAAAAGTACTGAAATATTAGATAATATTCTCAATTACCAAAGGTCACCATTCATCAAGATAGATATTTTCTATGACAAAAAATAAGATACCCGCGAGGGAGATGCAACAACTAAGGTCACAAAGCCATCAGAAAGGAAAATGAAGAAAATCCTAAAATCTATGCTAATATTCTCAAAGGCTCCATCAACAATGAAAAAAATAAAAGGAAAGGAAATGATGACCAGTAAAAACCTAATTCTTCTCACAAGAACAACAAGAATGAGTTCAGAAGAGTTGCTCCACCAAGAAGGCCTTTCACAACCCAACACCAAAATCTCTTTCTTGGTATTGTTTTTCTTGCAATAATTTTGGTCATAAAGCACCAGATTATAGAGATTATGCAAGAAGTGATCATGTGAGATATATAAATAGAGGTTCTTATAAGACCTCAAAGAATGATTATGTGAGCAACAAAACTAGAATTTCTCATGGTTTTGTTGATAGAGACTACAATTCATTTGATCTGCTACTTGATTACAATATTGAAGGTTATAAGAGCAATAATTATGGGCACATAGCACGTGGTTGTAGAAGTATCATAATAAAGTCTCCTAAGCAAAACAGAGAAGAAAATGTTCTTACCAAGTATAGAGAAGAATACACAAAGGTGTGGAAAAGGAAGCAAGAAGAACCAAAGAAGGAACAATGTGGACTTGCAATGTATGCTCAAGACAAAGGAAGCCTTCGGTACATTGATATCAGATGTTCAAAATACATGATAGAGGATCAAAACAAATTTCTCACCCTAAAGGAAGAAAAAGGAGGCAGTGTTACCTTTGGGGATAATGCTTCTGCAAGGATAGTTGGAAAAGGTATCGTTAGTCTTGATAATGGAAAGACTAAAGCACAAAATGTCTTGTATGTTGAAGGGTTAAAACACAATACTATAAGTGTCAATCAAATGTGTGATCAAGGTTACAACCTCACCGTTCATTCTAAAGGATGTGATATAAGGAAACTAGGTTCAGGAATATTAGTGGAAAATGAAAATAGAACCCTGAAAATGTATACGTTCTCGATGAAGTCAAAGGAGAAAAGTGTTGTATGGGATAAGTAAACAAAAGATGGAATACATTACCACCAAAGAAAAAGTTTTATATATTTTTATCAAACCCATTCCCAGAGACACATTTGAATATCTTAGAAAAAATTTGGGAGTGACAGCCCTCTCATCTCGTTGGTAAAGGGAAGTACAAGCTCAAGGAGAGAATCCCTTTACCATTGACGTCAAAGGGGGAGAAGTTGCAGATAGAGGAAGAATTGCAGACACAATGAGAGTTGCAGACAAGGGGAGTATTACATAATTGACTAAGGGTTTCCATCAATGATAAAGGATGGGATTGTTGGAATATTATTTTCAATGATGTCAAAGAAAGGGGGAGACTACAGATGTCCAATATAAATATTGCAATATGGAGATTGTTGGAAATATTGTTTTTGGAATTTTTATTCTCAGTTTGGATACCCTATATTTGAAGGTTGTTTTACTATGAATACCTAGATCAAATGGGATCATAGGATATATGGTTGAAAATTTTATTCTGATAACTTTCCAATGGCATATAGAACTCCCTCTAACTCCATAAGAATGAGGAGATATGAAATATTTTGTCAGATCGATCCAAACAATTTTAGAGGTCGGCCTCATAAGTGAACATGGAAACACTATAAATACTGGATAGATGTCCACATTTGAAGAGAATCCAAGCAAGAAGAGAAAGTACAAGTGTGCATAAGAGATCTGAGGTGCACAAGAGGAGCTAGGGAATATTTTGGGCATCTAAAGGTGCAAGAGAGGAGTTTTTTTGGAGTTTTAAGGGTGTGTTGTAAAGGAATAAGGTCTATGATGTTGCAAAGTGTGATGTTTTGAGGTTGTGATGCTTCAGTATGGAATTATATTTTTAGAACGATGCTATGAGGTTTGCTAGGGAATGAAGGCTAAATTTGACTAGGGTTTGAATCTATGTCTAGGGTATGAAGAAAGGAGAGGTGTTGGAGCATGAAAGTTAAGGGTATGATGATGTTGTGAAATGCATGAGGTATGAAGCATGTAGGTGAAGTAAAAAGTACTATGTGTATGAAGATATTAGATTGGTACCTATACAATTC
>ML863775.1:11513-26564 GCA_009831015.1 Picea engelmannii | reverse complement strand
AGGGACTATTTTTTGTTGGGGAGAAGTGTCCAACTATTGGTGTACCCTAGGCTCATCAAGGGATTTCTCATCTATGTACAAGGATTTGGATGTGAATTATTATTATAAGAGTAAACATTTTGTAGTAGTGTCCTTTGGAGCCTTATAATACTTGCACTAACATGTGGGGTGAGAGGAGGGGTCTAGATCATTGGGATTAGCTTCATCCATTGTTTAATAGGAGCTAGGATTTGGACTAGGGATAGCAATAAGGTTAGGATTATGGAAATGAATGAAGTGAGGGATGTTTTCTAATTTATTTTCCACAATGAGGATATGGATAAAGAGTTTGTATATGGGGTTCTCTAAAATAGTTATACTTCTTTATAAAAAAACTACAAGTAAACCAAAATTATATTTAAAATACCTCTTTATGGTTCTTGATTTATAGTTGAAATTTGAGCTAGGTAAAGAGTGTACACTGGATGTATCGTACAACCACCTACACATTGAATTGGACAAATAAATTAGACAATAGAAACACCACATGCATCTTGGCATACATGCAATATCTACAGATTAAATTTGACAAATAACTTGACAATAACAAATAAATTAGACAATAAAACACCACATGGAACTTGGCATATATATCAATATCTACATATTCATGAGGATTGTGAACTTTTACTAGTATAAAGCCTACTTTTAAAAGAACGTCAAAACCCTTACCTTTTCATTGTTATTTTGCTAGATCCATTAGCCCATACAACTCGATAAGAGTTGTCCACAAGATGCATTTCCATCACCAAGACCTGCATGAATCATAAAAGACAATTTTTTTATATGAGTAAATAAGTAATAAGAAAATAAGCATGCATTTATTTATATAAAATACTCTAGAAAAAAATTAAGTTGTCTGATACCTTAATGAGCTTCTCTTTGTTTCGAGAATAGGTTATTCTCTACTGAACAGGGGCAACCACATGAAGGTGGAAGCTCATATGGCCCCTCCCCCCCCTCTCACATCACTCTCAATTCTCCATACCCAACAAATGATTTTCTTTATATAGAAAACATATAGGCATTAATGCATATCTACGATAGTCATCAAAACATATGAACATATAAACATCGATAAAGATCCAAATACAAGTCATGAATTTATAAATCTAATTTTTCTTTGATTTATGTTTTTTTACATTCATAAAACTGACAATTGGGATATCATAATCATCCAAGGACATTGTATTCCATGTGCCCTATCCTTCTATTGTTTTTGTGTGCTCATGTACCATACTTATGGTACGTTGTTGAGAAGGGTTAGATGGCATATGTTCATGGTGGTGAACTGGAACAATGAAAATGATCATATCGATATGTTGAAATATAATTGAAATAACTAATTCATTGTTTTGATTAACATTACACTATTTCTCTTTACCTATCTCTGTAGCTGGGACAATTGGTGCGTTAATTTCTTGTCCACTTGGTTTCTCTCACATTTCACCCTCCTGAGCTACATGCTCTTCAATTTTGAGAAGATAATATATAAGTATAAGTCAAGAAATAAATATCTACGATCACAATAAATATTTCAAATTCTGAAGCATACATACCGGAATGGGTATTCTGCTCTACACTATCACTGGACATGTGGACCCTTGTATGACACAGTGTTTGTTGAATACAACTTGATTCACTACTGCGGGAGAACTGTTTCTTGAAAACAAACATAAATACTTAGTTAAGGGTGATATAATAAAATATAAATAGACTTTACAAGCATGCTACTGCAGTTTCCTTATTCATTTGATTTACTTGCATGGCTGGGGAGATAGGAGTCTGGCCCAAGATTTTTCTATATTCAATCACACTTTTAAAACAATGCTTGTAACCAAGCTTCAGGTCCTCCTTGATGGCAGCAGTGTCGAACATATTTAATTGCAATGCATAACACCATTAAAAATACCAATAACAAAAGCATATATTTGTTCGCTACTGTTAAATAAATATTAACCACAGTTAATCATTTAAATCTTACTATTTGGGCTTTTAGTTTTCCATAGACACCCTGACCTAGTTTATGATAGCCATGTTTTTCCACTCTGGCCTTTGTTGCTTTGGAGGTGTCTGGTAGCCTACATATGGAATTTTTGAAAAACATTCCATATCGGAATTGTTACTTAAAACAGGAAAGAAAAACATAAATGCTCATATTTCACTGATAATATGACATGTGTTGTACCTTGCTTGACCATCTCGTGGTTGTCGTCCTTTTTTTTTTAACAAGTTCTCATTTTCATCCTCTATTAGCACCTTCCACTCTTTCTCGGGAACCATGGGAGGGTGCTCTTGCTTGAGGTCCATTTGCAATTTATCCCTATACTGGTGTTATAACTCTAATTTGAACCATACATGCTTACCTGGCATCAGGCCATCTCAGATCCCTTCTTTGCCAAAGCACTGTTGAACAACTCTTTAAAAAACCTCTTTTATAAGGTCCCACACACCCTACTCAATTACTTCACCCGTGTACATGCTAGCTGACCTCAAACAACCCGCGTGGACCGACAAAATCACGAAGAAAGGAAAGTTGCTGACGAAACACACAACTTTGGGTGAGTTAACTGAAACTCCTGGCCATGCATGGCCAAGGGTTCGTCCAAATACCTAGCTTATTCTAGCCTATAAAAGAAGGGTTAGGGGTCCTATTTGGAAGAGGAGAATAAGAGTAACGAAACTCTGCCCATTTGCACATTCCCATTGTCCCAACCCTTTAGCCATCCTTGTGCAAGAAGGGATACAAAGCAAAGAAGTTGGAGGACATTTGAAGAGGATACCAAGATCAGGATTTGAGGAGCAGTGGCCGGTCTCGACATTGTAAGTTGATTCATTAAAATTAATAATAAAGAAATTCTTTTCCCGTCCCACTATATGAGTTCTTCATAGTTCAGTAAATATATATTTGAATCTCTAACGCATTAGTCTGTAGGTAAAATGCATGTGTAGTTTGTTGCTTGTTTTGTATGCAGGTCAACCTTGGGAGGAGAGCTACCAACAAGTGGTCAAGCATGAAGAAGGATTGACATCGACCATCTGGAACAAGGTATGTTGGTCTAACCATGTATTCACTGAAAAGAAATGGGGATTAGGTCTGGGGACGAAGGTAGAAAGTAGGTTTCTTTTGGTCATATCTTTATGCATAATATAACCCTATTTGCTAGTCCGTAGAGGGATTTCCCACCACAATAGAATTGGCAACCGTACTTGGGAAGTCTCTAGGGTTCTTGTGAGTATTTTTGGGTAGTTTTAAAAGACTGGTTTTCTTGCCTGTTTTTTGAAGTTTATGCAAAGTCTTAGCTAGGAGAGAGTCTGGTTTTCCATACCAGCTATCTCTGTTATTTTCTTGACTATGTTTTTTCGAGACCCACAGAGGTACATGTGGCCTGCATAAGGTCTACACGCGTGTACCCACACCCCACTCTCTTACAACCCACGTGTAAACGCTAGCTAAAGAAGTAGCAGTAGTGTGTAGATTCCAGAATTTTTTTGAAGTAGTCATCCTCTTCCCTGTCAGAATCAGTCATTCTCAAGGGTTTTCTGGAATTCTTTCTAAGTCTTGGTTATTTGCATTCTTGTCTCAGATTGATTTGTTTTACGATTTTTTTTTTCCTTACATTGTTTGATTTTTTCTGTTAAAGAGAGTATCTAAGCCTTCAAGAGATCTTGGTTCTCAATATCAGTGGTCTCTTCCTAGTTTGGATTGTTTTTTTTTAGTTGTTTCAGAATTTTAGAGATACATGCGGCCTATATAAGGCTAGCACGTGTGTACACGCCCTCTAGCTCTACACAACTCACGTCCACACGCTTGTTGTTGAATTGTCAGTAGTGTGCTTGTGAAGGATAGTTTTTATTGAGGGTAAGGTAGTCATCCTGTCCCTTGAAAAGAGTTATACCTCTCAAGTTTTTGAATCTCCATCCTAGCAGTCAGTAGATTAGGGTTGATCTTAGCCTTAGCTTTCTTTTTTCATTTAAAAGTTGTCATTAAAAAAAAATTCTTTAGGGTTTTTAGACAAGTGTGAGAGTCATTTTTTAAGTTGCCAGTGTGTGATTTCTTGAAGTGATTCTTTGCGATCTGCRATTAGGCCAGAATTATTTTTCTTGGTTTTTTACTTGTTGGTATTTTTCCTTTTTKCTTTATTTGCATTTAAATAAAATAAAAAAAATCTCTTTCATTTTCTTGTTTGGTTGAAAAGTGTGATTTTGCATTAGTAGCCAGGGAAAAATCTGTGTTTTCTTAAGTTCTTGATAGGTTACTTAGATCGTAAGTAGCTYGTAGTCGAGTGAAATCCTTCTTTAAGTTTGTTGATTCAAAAGATYTTAGAAAAATAAAAATAAAAATTGAAAAGTTGTTGAAAATTTRCGTTAAGTGAAAATTTTTGTTTCCATCTTTYTGTTCATTTTTTACTTTCATCTTTCAAACATCATTAGTTTCACTTCCATACCCCTTGACATAAGACAAGCCATAAAATTAACGCTAAATCTAAAATTTATTAGACTTTTATGTTTGTAGGGTTAACCAACTAGTTCAGGATTAGGGCCTTGGATTAGGTTGGAGAGGAAACTCTTCAAGGCCATTAAAATCAAACATTGGAGTCTGAGTTAGGGAGTGTCTAAKTCYAGTATGGTGAAAGTTATCTGGGACCCCCCTCTAACATAGGGGATAAAAAYGAGGTCGCATGYGGAAWGGTATTGGAGATAACCCCTCCAAAGCTGGACCAATCATAGTGGATAACACATATAGAGGGCTTGTTTTGGAATTTCATCGATTKAATTTGCCACGGGGCTTCGTGGGTMTCGAATCCATTCGAGGTCYTTAGTTGTCTTCCAGACCACTTTTTTTCGATACCCTTGACAGGTTTCAGGCTCGCTACCCTTCTCATTGTGGTCTACTAGACTTTTGACTGTACCCGCCTAGTGACTGTTCACGCGCTGGCAACCTAGTTGCCTATCTTTTTTAGGGACATACACAGGTGATTGCGGAGGTATACCGCGGTACCTAAGATAGACATCAGGCCACGATTTATAGAGTATACCCGGAGGGTGATTCCATTTTCGAGTTGCACTTGCATCGGTAAGTTGCTCTAGTGTTGGTTGTTGTAACTGTTCTTCCAATTAATTTAGTCTTTGCCTGTCTTATCTTATAGGGAATTTTTTTAGTGCGTGATTGTTTTTGAATGGTTAGACTACCCTAGTGTGTCTTTGATCTTCTCACACAGTGGAGGATCACGAGATTCACTGGTCACGAAGGCTTATTGGCCTGCCACCGGTTACGCTGGAGCCACCCCCGCCACCACTAAGGCGAAAGCTAGACCAACAAGGGTCTTTTGAAGTGACCGGGTCACAAGAAATTGTACCCGACCAACATCCAGAGGAATCGACCATTTTAGACCTTGGAACACAAGATTTTGGTCTGGTTAAAACCTCCACCACTGATCTTTTGGCACCCACCATCGTACTGATTCATCCTTACGAGTGCCAGACAGCGTCGCATGCAGCAATGGAAACAATTGTTGTTACTCCTTCTGGGAATTCTTCAATTCCCACTACGGTTGTCACCACATGAGAGTTTCCACCTCCTAACCCACCGTCACCGGTCCAAGCCACCATGGTCTCGACTGCCTCTACATCGCATAGTGTTCCAATCCCATCTTTGGCGGTGGCCACAACCCCTTTCACACCAAGTGCGACAGGCCCTCTGTTCTCATACGGGATGCCTAGTTTAGGTACAAGTCCTGTACTTTCCTACTCCACTTCAGAGACTTCAGGTATGGGGGCAGGGAGCTCTAACACTCCTCTGCAAGGACACATGGGGGGCACTCCGGTTACTTTTAATGATTTCCTTTACAGGGGAGGTCATATACCTCCTTTGTCCCTTTCACTCAGTGGCTCGCATAAGAAAACCATCAGGAAACCTGCACACCATAGTTTACTTGGAGAGGGGAGTCAAGGACCCCCTTCTCATAATATGCCAGTAGGTTCGACACCATTTTCTTTGTTCGATGCGTTTGGTAACAATGCCTTCTCGTCATCTACTTTCCCAACTAGGGATAACCCCAGTTTTGGACAACCTATTCCTATGCAGGGTACTATTCCTGCACAGGGGGAACACCCAAGAACTTCTTCTGTAGCAGGGCCTTGGAATTCTTGGTAGGGATTAGTTCCCTCGTTAGGAATACCGATCTGGGGTAATTCTTTTCATAATCAATGGAACCCCGGACAAAGCCCTATGCCTATCCCCACGGGACCGACATGGAGAAATACTTCCCAAAGTCCTTCGAATTTAATGCATGCCCAACCATCTATGTCCTATTTCATAAATCCGTCGATGATGTCTCCTCACACGCAAAATCCATATGCTGGCCATGGCCATGGTTTCTAATAGAATCTGGGCTAGTATCCGAACTTTTCCTGGCAACCTGATGCCAGTCAAACTCCAGGCCCCTTTTTCCCAGGTTATCACCAACAACCCACACTACCCTTCCTAGCAACCTTGCATTTTCCAGATTTGACAAGGTTGTTGAATGACCCTATCTGTCATGATCTACGTTGGCCTCCTATGCCAATGAAGTTGCCTTCGGACATCCCAAAGTTCAAAGCCAAGCCTAACGAAGATCCAAGAGATCATGTGACTACCTTCCATCATTGGTGCTCATCTAACTCGTTGAAAGACTACTCCGTACAATTGCGATTGTTTCAACATACTCTCATTGGGAGTGGCCCGAAATGTTACATTGAGCTCGATCATTCAAGATACTCTTCCTTCGGTGAACTAGTGATGGATTTCCTAAACCATTTCGAGTTTCCTGTGAGATACGACGCTGGCACCGAATTGCTGGCCAATTTCTCACAAATTAATGTGGACCATATCTCTGATCACATTCAAGAATGGAGATGCAGAAAGCGTTTAATTAAGGTACCAGTCCCACCAACATTCCTGCTCGAGTGGTTTCTTAAGTCTTTGGTCCCACAGTTGTCCAAAGACGTCACGACGTCAGGAGTATTTTCCGAAGAAGACGCCATCATGAGAGCTCAACAACTTGAGCTAATCTATTCTCAGTCCGGTTTATTATACGAGATCTTGCCAGATGCACCACGCTCAATACTTGATAAAACCAAACAGAGAGTTGGACCACATGCCGATGGTATTGTCGGTTCAACACAAACAAAGCCCACTGAGAATCTAACAAATCAGTTGCAACAATTGTCTATACAACACACAACGGCCAGCCAAACCACTGCTTTGGCTGCACCCCCTACCAAAACGTCGGATGTACACACAATTCAATCGACTAATCCAAAGGCCACCCAACAGCCTGAAGGAAAGAAAAAACAATGAAAGAAGGGTAAGGGGGATAAAAAAACCTACCAATAATGCTGGCGAGAAAAACACTGAGAAACGAAAGGCAATGTATCCATGCAACTTATGCATGGAAGACCACGCGACCCATCTATGTCCTCGGCTTGCAGAAGCCCAAAATTTTGTGATGCAACAACATCCTGCTGTGTTAACCAATCCATTTCAACATGGGCAAAATCTAACCCAAGCCTCTGCAATCACGAAAGGGGGTAGCCAAGGACCCTCTCCGTCTTCAAACAACCCTGCATCCGTGAATGTATATATGGTGAAGGGTGATGCTTTTATATCGACTAGAGCACATGACTATAGTAAACCAAGCACTTATGAGAAGGGCAAAGAAGTTGAACTCCCATCTCTTCCTCTACAAATTGAGAAGACGTTGGGTGAAACAATGACACGCATTCCCAAAGGCGCATTCAAAAAATCTTCTCACAACCCAAACGCAAGGGCCACCTAAAACTATTCTGTGGTGGAAGATTTATCACAAACCCCTTGTGCAATGTCCACTTTGGAGGTCCTCCAAAGCTGCCCTTCTTAGAGGAAAGCCTTGTTAACCGCTTTAGGATCTATCGAGACTTGTAATCAAGGTACAATCAAGCTGGATACAACTGACCTAAAACCTTGTCTTCCTTACCACGTAGCGTTTCAGATAGTAGTGGCTTATCCCATGAAATTTTTTACTCGAAATATCTTCCACACGGTGGTTGACGAGGGATCCTCGACATGTGTTATGTCGTTGGCATGATGGAAGGCCATTGGCCAACCCATTTTGTCTCCATCACCTACTCTCCTCATTGCTTTCTATGGTCATTCATTCCGACCACATGGAATCATTCCCTCTTTCCCCATGTAGTTAGGTGGGAAGATCGTGTGTGTCGAGGTAGAGGTAGTCCATGTGCCCATCGAATATAACATCTTGTTAGGAAGGAGTTGGACTTATGCCATGCAAGCTGTGGTTGCTACAGTTTTCGGAGTCTTGTTGTTCCCACATGAGGGCCGGATAGTGACCATCGATCAATTGTCTTTCTCCAGACCTGACCCTTCATTGGGGGTATCCACGGTCCCGATGATTGATAATCCTCAACTAGGTGTAGTCAACGTAGGGGTTGGTTTGTGCCCATCTTTGATGGGTACCTTCGATTACCTACCCCCTCAAGGTGATATCAAGTTTATATCCAATCACCATAAGGTTGATATTTTTCAAGTTTCGTCATTCTGCACGACTTACTTCGATGATCCGTGGATACTTCCTTCCCCATTAGTCATGATGGATGGGACAGGGCACCCGAGCATGTCCATGCCCTTATTCGTAGCTGAAGTAGCATACTCTTTAGTCTAGCAAGCTTCAACCCACACTGATCCAACTCCTGCACAAGAGTTCAATCCATTTCTAGAGCCTATTTGGGCTCAGGTTTCTCTCACTCACATTGATTCATTAGACATAGTTTCGGACAAACCCTGGGAAGATCTTCATCACAGATCATACTTCCTCCCAGAGTTAAGATGAATTGAAGCAGGGGAATTCACCTTGACTATGACTGGAGATAGGTCTTGTCCTATTAATCCCTTAGCTACACATGAGGTCTATGCTGAGGGTAATATGGAAACTATCGTTGAAACCATAACGATCAATCTCTCCAGAACCCCTGGCATCATAGACAATGTTTTCGTCGGAGCATACTGCTCCCCCAAGAAGATACCCAACATCGACCCACAAAGTGTCAATCATGAGCTAACTTTGTTGTTTTTCAAGCTCACTTTGAGATCTGAAAGCAACATCCGGTGAGACTGCATTTATGCTTTTCGATCTTGTCCGGATTAACTGAGAAAAGTAACCTCTACGGGTCTTCTTTTAAGCCCTCTTTAGACCCTCTAAACATGAAAATATTGTCGAGCGATCTTGTGGCCTTTCACGCTCATTAAAATGAAATTTGAAGTCAAGCCTGTCCGACGATAGTTTACCCCTTTTTCGGTCCGGACGGTCAACTATACGAACAAAGGTATACTCTATGGAACTTCAGTTCTCTAGAAGAGTACTCTCAGGTATAATTTTATCCCTTTTTCGGGCTTGAGGGACTAAACTTACGAAGAAGGAACCCTCACAGAGTCCATAGTTAAGCTCTTTTCAGACTCCCTAAAATTGAAAAGATCGTCGAGTGACCTTATTCTTTCACACTCATTAAATTGGTCCAGAAGAACATTCCTGACGGAGTCCATAGTTAAGCTTTTTTCATACTCCTTAAAAATGAAAAAATGGTCGAGTGATATTGTCCTTATCACACTCGTTAAAATGGTTTTGAATAGACGTCTTGTCGGTGCTAGTTTACCCCTTTTTCAAACCAACTAGACTATCTTCGAAAAAGGTACCCCAATGGAGTCTCTTTTTATGTTTTTTCAGACTCTCTAAATATGAAAAACCACTGAGCTTACCTTCTCTGGGCTCATTAAACTTACATTGAAGGATGTTACCATTGTGTGTTTTGTTAATCGCATTTGCATACCTTATATGCCAGCCTTGTAGCACTTTGCTTCTGCGTCTTAACACCCTTAGCCCCTGGAGGATTTTTCCCGAGTATCATTATTCTAAACATCAGTCTTGTCCTTGCGCCTTGAGCTTGTATGTTTGTCGCACTCATTCCTCCATTGTAATGTAACATTCCTTTATTCTTTTTCCAAAATCATTGAAAAAGACAAAAAAATCAAATATACCCAAAAAAGAGGAAGGGAAAAGTATTTTCTTTATTGGCAGCATAATGAGTCGCCCTTGGATAAAGCACATCTTTCTGTTTGTTCATCAAACTTTGGGATGTAGTACGACCCTAGGAAGTTGTTCTCGCTACATAGAGTTGTGTCCTCCTCTGTTTGGTTATTCTTCCAAACATATGGAGAGTTTGTGTTGCCTCTTGCTTCCTTAACTTATGATTAATGCCATGCTGCCTAAGTCTCATAATTTGTCGTGCTATTGTCCAAGGGAAGTTTCTACCAAGCCTGAGTCAGCCCCTCTACAATGTGTCTCTTGCCCTCATACCCACCCATCCTGAATGTCCAATCAAGTCCTTGTTCAAAATAAATGAAGCCTTCAGTCTGATCATCAAGATTATCTAGTCCATGACCGACGAGCCATCGAAGACCTATGGGTAGTGAAGTCGTACACTCATATTACACTCCTACCTTGAGTTTTGAAGATTTTGAAGTTGTTTCTCGAGCTCTGAAGATCGCATCTCCAACCATTAGGCCGTATCAACTTCTAGAAGATGGATACTCTATATGTATATCTTTTTTATTTCGAGATGTAGCTCCGCTGTGTATTATTCGCGGCTACACTTTATATAGTTATTTGACATGGATCTATAGTGTATTTGATTGGTAGCCATGATTCTATTTTATCTCGAGCACGGGTATGCCTACCTCAGTCAGAAATTTGTTATTTTGCAGACACCACCTGCCAGTTCTTGGTCCCTGGGCTCACTTGTTCGGCACATCAGTAAAGATTGGTAATGTATTTCAGCCATCATATGCTCTTCTGACCTCACACATTAGGGGGCATATGTTATAACCCTAATTTTCACCATACATGCTTACCTGACATCAGGCCATCTCAGATCCCTTCTTTGCCAAAGCACTGTTGAAAAACTCTTTAAAAAACCTCTTTTATTAGGTCCCACATGCCCTACTCCATTACTACACATGTGTACATGCTAGCTGACCTCAAACAACCCACGTGGACCGACAAAAACACGAAAAAACGAAAGTTGTCAATGGAACACACATCTTTGGGTGAGTTAACTAAAACTCCTGGCCATGCATGGCCGAGGGTTCGTCCAAATACCTAACTTCTTCTAGCCTATAAAAAAAGGGTTAGGGGTCCCATTTGGAAGAGGAGAATAAGAGTAAAGAAACTCTACCCAATTGCACATTCCCATTGTCCCAACCCTTTAGCCATCCTTGTGCAAGAAGAGATACAAAGCAAAGAAGTTGGAGGACATTTCAAGAGGAGCCCAAGATCAGGATCTGCGTAGCAGTGGCCTGTCTCGACATTGTAAGTTGATTCATTAAAGTTAATAATAAAGAAATTCTTTTCCCGTCCCATTATATGAGTTCTTCATAGTTCAGTAAATATATGTTTGAATCTCTAACCCATTAGTCTGTAGGTAAAATGCATGTGTAGTTTGTTGCTTGTTTTGTATGCAGGTCAGCCTTGGGAGGAGAGCTTCGAACAAGCGGTCAAGTGTGAAGAAGGATCAACATCGACCATCCAGAACAAGGTATGTTGGTCTAACCATGTATTCACTAAAAAAAAATGGGGATTGGGTCTGGGGACGAAGGTAGAAAGTAGGTTTCTTTTGGTCATATCTGCATGCATAATATAACCCTATTTTCTAGTTCGTAGGGGGATTTCCCACCACAACAACTGGGCCCTGGTGTATTTTAAATTCTCGTCTGCTAACTTTGTAACCACTTTCTTGTTCAAAGTGTTGCCAAACACGTTTACCATGTGATCTATTAAATCATCTTTGTTTTTGTTATCTTGGCCATTCCACCGTGTGCGAATGGTGGGGACAAATAGCTCCAATTCTTTGTCATGTAAGTTTTTATAGAAAACATTGTTTCCTGCAAAAACGTGTTATCCATTAATTTATAATAATCTCAACAAATTTCCATTTCAATTTCATGAAAAAAATGAATCAATTAATGGGACAATTTCCTGCAATCTTTTGAATCTTGATCAAAATACATGCGTCATCCACCAGAAAGGTGACATCTAGTGATCTGGTGCTTTTAATTTGTTCTGCTCCATGCATAATAGTATCTTGTGCACCTACACTATGTTCCTCTCTGGAGTCATCATGTGGATTCCTAGGCTCCGAATCATCATGCTCCGGCATGTCATGCCAGTCAAAATCACCCCGCTCATCAATGGATTCGAGGGGAACCTAAGGAGGCTCAAAAAGCCTCACTTTCACTTTGCTATGTCGACCTTTTTTTTTCATAGGACCATCACTGCTACCTATAGCAGTTGCAGGATCGACAGGTTCCCCACGCACAGGGTTTAAAAACTCCTACAAATGGAAAACGTTTCTTTATCAGATCATATAGAAAATATAAAACTAAAAAACAGATATGAAAATGTCATAGCTAATAAAAATATGTGAAGATGCCACTTACCCCAAAATTAGTTATTGTATTTTGTAGCTCTACAATTCTTTCCTTGTCCTCCTATGTCAGGGGTATTTTGATAATCAAACCTAGATATTCTATGTTAGCCTTCTTCAAGGCCTTTGTTATAGTTGTCATTGGGTTTGTCGAATAAAATATTTCTTCCTCATCAATATCCTCTATGGGAGCCTTCCCATGTTGACCATGCCACAATACATTGATGAATAAAATTAATGAGATGAACTTTAACAATTGAGAAATTTAGTTGTTGTAGTCATAATTTGTTACTGTATTTAACATTTACCTGTTGAGGCATAGTGGGTTCCTTTCCACAGTCACCCTGGAGAGATGTAGCGGGTGATTTTCTACAACGGTCACCCTGGACAGATGTTGACATAATAAATCAATCAATAAAAGTTATGAAATTCACCTGTAACATTAAGAAAATGAAATATTGCAGTAATAACAGAAAAAAAATAATGAAATTTCAGAAATTTAGTTACTGTAGTCATAAGTTGTTACTGTATTTAACATTTACCTACTGAGGTACAATGGGTTCCTTTCCACGGTCACCCTGGAGAGATGTAGCGGGTGATTTTCTATCACGGTCACCTTGGACAAATGTTGACACAATAAATCAATCAATAAAAGTTATGAAATTCACCTATAACATTAAGAAAATGAAATATTGCAGTAATAACAGAAAAAAAAAATGAAATTTCATAAATTTAGCTGTTGTAGTCATAAATTGTTACTTTATTTAACATTTACCTGCTGAGGCACAGTGGGTTCCTTTTCATGGTCACCATGGAGAGATGCAGCGGGTGATTTTCTACCACGGTCACCCTGGACAGATGTTGACACAATAAATCAATCAATAAAAGTTATGAAATTCACTTGAAACATTAAGAAAATGAAATATTGCAGTAATAACAGAAAAAAAATAATGAAATTTCTAAAATTTAGTTGTTGTAGTCATATGTTTTTACTGTATTTAACATTTACCTGCTAAGGCGAAGTGGGTGCCTTTCCACGGTCACCGTGGATAGATGTTGAGACAATAAATTACTCAACAAGAGTTATGAAAGTAATTGTAAAAAATGTACACAGTAAAAATTTGAAATATTGCAGCGATAAATTGTAACAATGATTGATCAAAGGTTGAGTTGAATGTTATGTAAGATATTTACCCCCATAGTTGCACCCCCTCCATCTATTCGATTTAAGTTGTAATCAATCAACACCTCTTCACCTGGAACTATTGTTTTTGTTTCACATACAAATATATGATTTCCTTTGCGTACCTCAAATATGCAATTTTGTTTCTTAGTTGTTGCGACTGGTCGTGTACTATTTATAAAGCCTGCAATGTTTCCAGTAGCTTTTGGCCTTCCATCAATATACATATTTGCCCCTTTATTTTGATTGTTATCTAGTAGTTGTATATAATTTGCTGAAACTCTGTATCTCCACATACTTTGCATATATCAGACCAACATCAACCAGTGCTTGTATTTGCATAATGGTCCGACATACTCCATCAATTCAGTTACAGTTCCATAGCCAACCTTTATGCCATCCATGGAAAATAACCCCAATCCATGTAAGGACGAAGGATAAATGTGATACATCCTCCCACCGATGAAGAAATCTGTGTCCACTTCATGTAGCTCCTTAGGTTCCCATCATTGCACTAGATCTTTATACCTCAAGGGAAACTCAATGTCACCTGTGCTCTCAACATCATAATTACACGACCCTCTATTGGCAATAAAAAAATTCATGCTGGTATGAAATCTTTTCCTTGCCTTTTCCAACCTAGTTGATCTAGAACCAGTAGATCTAGTACAACATGTCTCACTTTCAACCTCTCTTACTATATCTTGATCATCACTCGAGGAAGATAGATCCGATAGATACCTATTTGGTCGTACCTACACTCATTAAAACAAGAAGATAATTTATCATGCCAATATATGTTTTTGGTACCAACATAGTTGCATATAGTTTCATTTAGTTGCATAAAGTTGAATTTGACACACCTATCCGTCATATAGTTGCATAAAGTTGAAATTGCCACACCTACTTGCATATAGTTGCATAAGTTGCATAAGTTGAATATAGTTGCATATAGTTGCAATATAGTTGCATAAGTTGCATATAGTTGCATAAGTTGCATATAGTTGCATAAGTTGCAATAAAGTTGCGTAAAGTTGCATAAGTTCATAAAGTTGCTTGAGTTGCATATGTTGCATGTTGCATATAGTTCCAAAAATCTTTAGCCTCTGTGTGGGATCTTTGGTGCCATTAATATTTTTTTGATAATAAGAATGGTTCACAAGGCTTGTACCATGTCTAGGGTAAGAAAACAAGAACATTAAGCTCACACTGAAAGTTCTCAAATTCAACGGCCATGAACTAGGCCTCAAATAACCATGTAGATATTATTTAAGAGATATTTGACCTTCTATTGGGATATGGGTGCCATTAGG
>WSFP011422088.1:0-22821 GCA_009831015.1 Picea engelmannii | reverse complement strand
TGTAAACTCTCATTCAAATCGTCGAAGTCAGGTCCCTCATACGTAATTCGATCTCTTCCATCTGATGTTTTTTTTTTTTTTTTGTGGGTGTTTGAAGGCAATGACATCGATTATAACCTCGTCATAATACCCAGTGCAAATAAATTCGAGGAAAAGGATCTTCTCCTTTAGAAATAATGTCTGTAAAATTGAAATAGAGATCACTGCTCGAATTGTAGAACATACATCAGTTGAAACCCACACAAATACAACATCATCTACAGACAAAATCCTCCTCAAAATCCTTGTCATCAATTCTTGGTTAGCTTCATCTTTTTCCCAAGATGGCAAGCAAAGTTGAGACAACAATTGGCCAATATGATGAATGATTATAGCAGGATTACTAAGGATGTCATTGAGTTGTTTATATGCACCACAAAGGACAATATCAAGCTCTGCAATTGGAACTCCCTTCCCAACAAGTGTTTGTCTCACCAATAACATGTTGGTTGCAATTACAATAATATGTTGAAGATCATTTGGTGCCTTCTACAACCTTCTAATGTTCATTTTCAGTGTTTCTGGTGTTGCCTCCTCATTTGCAACATCTAGGCTATGTTGCTTTGACAGTCAATTTTTAGGTCACATCCTGGGCAAAGCAAACCCTTGTCTTCCAGGCACATCACAAGGATTTTAATTACAGAGTGCCTCATATCCATCATAGTCAGTAGGTCAACATACATCACTGCTTATGTCATTTTACATGCCCAATGCACATTGCTTATCTGTCAATGCCAACCATCAACTTTGTCATCATACTGCCTCATCAATGGCTCTGTCAACATAGACATGTCATCATAGGCAACATAATGTCAACATGTTCTTCTCTGTTTTAGATGTTCAGATTTAAATATATGTAACACTGTCAATGTCATCACAGTCACCATAATGTCGATACATCTAAAATGTATGCAACATTAGTATCCCTATTCCAGTCATGATTATGCAGTAGAGTCAATACTGTCAATGCCAATGCCATCAATGCTATTATCATAATCACAGATCTATTGTCAATGCCAATGCCATAAATGCCAACTTGTATTGCCATATTGCCAACAACTTGGTTGTTGGTTGGTGTATTAAAAGCGAGTGGTTGGGGAGGTCTTGGGGTCAATCTCGCGGACCTCCCCTTTTGGTGTCCATTCCATAACAAAATTGTTATATAAATATATCAAATCCCACCAATTTTAAACACGTGCCAAGTCTGGTGACTTCGTTGGGATATAGGGCCAGATTTGGTGGAGTATGTTAGGTTTGGCAGAACTGTCGCTAGTTTGACGGAATGGGGATTGGCTGTCGGCCAACCCCAATTTTAATTTGAAATTTTGGTTACTGGCTCTCATTGGGAATTTGCTCGCTGCCATGTGGCGGCCATCCATTGGCCTACCTGTCTACCAAGTCATTTGCCTACGCGTCAACTGCTGACTGTACCTGCTGACTGGACACCACTTGTCACGTTGTCATTAGACCACGTGGCATATCCTTGGGTGGTGCCATGTGGCGTCACCTGGGGGTGCCATGTGCCACATTTTCATTGGCCCATTTGGTGGCCCAAAATGCCAGATCAACATGCCACGTGGCACACTATCATTGGGCTACATTAGCATGTTGACGTCACTACCACTGTGCATGCCACGCCACATACGAATTTCCATGTGGCTATACAGATGCCAGATCACCTGCCATGTCCTATAAGACATGACATCATCAATACAATTGTTGATGTCAGTAGTACGGATGTTGACTCATCTCTGTTGACTGGGCTAGGTTGACCAAAAATTTGACTGCGAATATTTTTCGATCTGTAACTCTGTTTGATGAACCGTTTGCACCGTTGGAAATCTTGTGACATGCTCTTTGTAATGGTGTCAATTTTTTTTTTGAGTTTTGAGGACTTTGATTTTTTTCCCTTTTTCATTTGTCGAGGCCATTCTGAGCCTCCTGGGACACTTCTGAGACTTCTGAGGTGTTCCCTAGATCCTCCCGGATCAACCTTGGTTGTCCCCCTCATCCATTCCCCCAAAGGTGCATTTATACCGTCCTCAATAGGTTAAGGAGGTTGAACTTCGTTGAGTACGGGCCCAAGGAGGTTGGGAAACGAGCACAACCAAAATCCCTGATCTAAAATAAGGAATTATTTTATTTTTCAACTTTTTTAGGGAATTCGCGAGTTGTCAACTAGCAACCCACGAACATCTGTGAGTTGCACATAGATGACCCACATATGGCACTAAAAAATATGGTTTTTAAGTGACTTTGATGAGGAAAGTTGGGATTTAAGATTGCAAGCCAAGGAAAGGGTTAGACCATGTCACAACTACATTGCAGTATGGAAATTTGTGCTATAACATATTGTGACTCCACACTTTAACAATCATACTTAATAATTTGAACTCAATGAATAAAGGGTATCATATTCTACTGAAAATACATTCATTTATAGTGTAATTCAACTTAATTTCAAAAAATTACAAGTAAACTTACAAAAATACTATTCTTGATTCTAGAGTTGAATTGATCTTCATAATTGAATGTGTCATTGATTTTATTGGTGTCTAGGATCTTCATCACTGAAAGTCCAGTTTGATTAGAAAACTTTAATGACAATGGTAGGGACCTAGAAATATCACATCAATGTCATGGAGGGATCCAGTGATACCAATGTTAATGTTATGATGAGCTTTATATTTATGTTATGTATTTGTTATGGGTTTAGGAATTTGACATTGATTCTACCGGTCAAATTGGAAGCTTACACCAATTTTATGTAATGTATCATGTATTTTAAAGGATTACACGTATACCTCTACTTGTGCTTTAATTTTATGTAATGTATCATGTATTTTAAAGGATTACACGTATACCTCTACTTGTGCTTTGGATGTACTTGACAGGTAAACCTCATGATGATAAAAAAATACTAGTCCAATTCATATATATCCTATTCAAGGAATGGTTTTTTTTACATAGCATACTTTATCAATATCCCTTTGGAGATTGTGCATTATCATGTGCTCCTCAAGCCCAAGTCTAACCAATCAATTACTCTTCTTCTCCAACAATGAGTAGGTACATCTCAATTGGACAATAAAAAGTTTACATTTAGTGTCACCTTTCTAGACCGGTATCCAATAGCTTCAATTATATAATAAACCCAATCTTGTCTAGTGGACGATTTTTCTTTGCTAGGTTTCTTAAAATACCCCAAAATCAAAATCTTTTTGTCTCTAATCAATGCAATGGAAACTTGGAATGGGTGTTCTCAATATGAAAAATTGGTTGCAAAATTAGGGTCAAAACCCCTGAAAGCTTCTAACTTCTCCCTCGCTTCAAACAAGCATTTTTTAAAACGTTTTTATTGACAATTCTTAAATTTTTTCTATACAATGACAAGCTTGCATATGATCATCAACATTGGCATGGACAAACAATCAAATAAAATAATAGAACTATGTGCTCTAGATGCGTCCTCAAAAAAGGAGGCTTCATTGTAGCGGATTGATAGCTTCTACATATTCTTGCGCTGGATGTGACATGCACATGGGATCTCTAACTATGTTGCACGTGCCTCATCATATTCTACAATGGAAATGGATAAGGTAGAGGATTGCAATGATATTATAAAATTGGTGAGATTCAATGGAAAAAAAATCGAGCGGAACACATTCACTTCGATGCCTAAAAATTAGAGAGGATCACAAGGCCGAGTGTAGTCGCTTCTTCTTATGTAGAGAACGAATACCTTATTATACCTGCCATCCAGGAATGGTATACAGCGATCGCTAGGTTGTTGATCAGGTATTAGTTGAGATTTGACTAAAAAAAAATTGAGCTTTATCAAAAGTATAACATTACAAATTGATTTTATTTATTTATTTAAATTAGTTCAAAGCATTTTTTCTGATGTTTGATTGGTAATTCAAATGACCCTGTTATTGCAGAGCGATCCAAATTTTGCACTTCAATTTTAGTTTAAAGCATAGGCTTTTCTCCAACTGAGTAATGCTACAGAGAGCAAGGTGGATTAATATTAAGTTTCAACTTAGAATTATTTCCAAACATTAAATGTTTAATGTTTTTGGATGCATAAATTCCATAACCTTTTTGCAATGTAGAGTGGTGGCTTGAGCGGTGTTGGTGTCTCATAGTAACAGTTGGAAACTGTTGCTACGTGTTCAGTGTCCCGCAAAAATGTGTTCAATGTCCGGTAACAAAGTTGTGAGCCTTTACTATTAAAATTGTTCTTTAACAGAAACAAACAATTCGACTTGTTGTACCACTACTATATGCCCCTGCTACTGTTTGATATATGAATCAGAGGAGAGAAATTTTGCCTGCATCCACCAACGATTGAACCATACATTGTTTTGTATGTTGTACCTTTTCTTTATCCTTTGGATACTGGTTAGCCTATTGTACCTTTCTTTATCGTTTTTTTTTTTTTTTTAATTTGAAGTCAATTTTCCATAACTAAAGATGGATTTGTAAAATTGTTACTATGAAAAAGGATTTGTAAAATTGCTACCTTGTTGAATTTGTTGTTGCTGGCAGCAGAAGAATTTGTTGTTTTTGTTGTTCACAGCAACGGGGATGAATTTTTTGTTGTTGGCAGCATAAGAATTTGTTGTTCATGGAAGCCGAGTACACGACGAAGTCCTCACAATCCTCACAACCTGTAAAACTTGCAATAGAAGCATTCACACTAGGGTTCATAAACGATGAAGTACATCTATTTTGAATAGTTTTATTTTTCTATGATGAATTACATCTATTTTGAATAGTTTTGTCAATCTGTTTCGTTTTGGATTTATGATTGTAATGAATCTCAGACATGGAAAATATTTTTTTTAAAGTTATGCTTGTTTCTAATTTTTTCTTTCAAGCCTCGCTTGTTTCTAATTTCCCTTTCAAGCCTTGTTGAGGTTGGGAATTAACCCCAATTTGTTAAGTAACTCGATCTATAGTGTTACCCTCTCAAGTGAGCCAAGCCAACGGGTGCACTTCCAAAGGCCAACAGACCAATGCAGGGAGATCATAATATTTTCCTTAATTACAGGAATGGATTTGCTTAGCTAATCCTATGTAACTTTTCCTGAATGAAAGGAAGGGATGGATGTGCTTAGCTAACTCCACTGGAACAAAAGGAAGGAGGCTTCCTTTATCCCACATATGCCGAACAGAGGAAGAATGTTGATATGCGGAACAACATGGAAGGATCAGAGGAACGATTACTGAAAGGAACACACACCTGACTGAAAGGAGGAAGGATTTACTCACGAAATGGAATCGAAGGCTTTTACTGAATGACTGAAAGGAAGCATGAAGAACCATGAACACTCACAAGCAATTGAGACGAACACTCAATGAAAGGAATCGACAAAGATACAATGGAATGAACTTACTCATGAAAAGTGACACAAAAGAAGTCAAGACAAGCGATTGAATTTCCTACTATCTTTTCTTACACCCAGCTCATGCATGCGCACGCCATGAGACGCCATTATATAACTTCCTGTGCGCGCCATATATATATATTTATTGAGAAATATATGTATATATATATTTCACCCCATATTTAGGGGAGCGGAAACTACGATTGAACCGGGTTTAACGGGGTATGCACAGAGGAAAGGGCTGCGCTTACCCCCTCAGATTCAACACAGTATTCCATGCACAGAGTGTTTTTTCCGATCAGGTTTTAGACCCATGATTTACCCCCTGATTTTTACCCTCTTTACCTACCGGATCATAGATGAAAACACAACAACACCTGTTACAAGCCTACAGAATTCCTGCGGTCTTCAGCTAACACCCAGAATTATGTAAAAGCTACAGGGCACCTGGAGTAGCCAATAATAACAAATGTCAACCATAGTGACATGTTGCATTCATGGTTTAATCCCCTCCTCCTTGGCTTATGCACCTTACTCCCACCAATACCTAAAAACCTGTAAAACAATTATTGCTTGTTTGGATTGATAAAAAATAATAATATATATAGGAATGCACACAGTCCGACCATATTAAAATTTTCATTCCATCATTTATACACACACATGCAAGCAGGCGATATTGATTCCTTGACAATAAAATTTTGGCCGAGAAACCAAAAAGTATTTCTGATTATACCAATTACTTCGTGGACTTGTATATCCATAAGAATAAGTAACTTTTAATATAATTCAGTTCAGTTTGACTTGGATATATCAGTAATAAAGAACTTTTAATATAACTCAGTTCAGTTCAGGTGTGTTCTCGTGGCGGTTAAAATGACATGGATTCAAAACGCTTGCAGATACATGGTTATAGACTAGAAATAATTACGTATGTAATAACTTTGAGATGCTTTTATGTACTTTTTCTCTAATTGAGAGCTTCAATGTACTTTGATTTTTGGGTCCTCCTTGCCATTGAATTTGTCATCTATCTTTAGTCCAATGCTCGAAGCTTATGACGACACTTGTGGTAGACGTCTATTTAAATATCCAATGATTTGGCAACAAATCTATAAA
Organism: Picea engelmannii; assembly: GCA_009831015.1. Lineage (NCBI taxonomy): Eukaryota > Viridiplantae > Streptophyta > Pinopsida > Pinales > Pinaceae > Picea > Picea engelmannii. The sequence goes on along the minus strand of WSFP011422088.1, from coordinate 16,270 downwards.
CTAGAACTTCTCTATTCCACAATACTATACATCAATTCACTTGAAAGTAGTGCATAGGTAAAGTACTAACTCACTAGTGAGTAGTGAACGAATCAGTGCATCGATTACTTGTATATGGTGCACATATTGTATTATATTTTTATAACTTGTGGATTAACACCGAATACTATTCAGTATCATGGCATAGCCCTAAGAAGTTTCCTTATGGAATATCTCTAAGAAGTTTACATTTTAAATTGCATTAATAATACACTCATCATTAGAATTAGACTTAGTCAATTCTCACAATTACACTAAGCACTGTCAAGCTCGCCAAAATCATGTTGATCACAAATACACAAACCCTCTTCTAAGTTCTAACATCGTGCCCTTTATACTAAAGATTTACAAGGCACACCCTAAGTTCTAACACCGTGCCCTTTATACTAAATTTTTGACGTGGCACGCCCTTTCTTCCTTCTTCCCGGTTTTCATCATAACACTTTTTCTCTCACAACAGTAAGAAAGTATCAGTATACTTAGAATTTGTAGGAACATAAACCATGGCCCAACAACGAAGAAGCAAATCGATATTTTATAGTTAATTCGTCATTTTCGGGGCATAATCTGCCAGACAAAGCATACTCTAGTGTTATGTGATTAGTAACTCCTTCGTTCCAAACTGCAACACAATTTTACCATTACTGATACTTTGGATGCATATCCCGCCAAAATGTCATTTCCACGAAATTTCGAAACACGATTTTACATGTTACACAATTTTCTATATTTAGCCAAAGTCCGTAGAGTTGTACTCGCCGCAAAACCGTGTCAAAAATTGCTACAACTATTATTTTATTATACCTGCATAGCGGTCGGTATACGCTGCCATGCAGCCTTGTTAGTTGTTGGCATGAGTGAATATTATAAATGTTGGACAGTGGATCCCACCGAAACCCTTGTCATCACTAAAATATCCATAGATCTTGTACATATCCTTGCACACTTATGGACCTTGAAACTTATTGCTAGAGACATTGTTGTGCAAGGAAACACATTGACTATCACATGAAGCAGTCACTATGCAATCTTGGAATGCACTTAGAAAGAAAGAATCCATGTATCTGTCAGAGACCAGCAATGGAGCTTGAAAGATCCTATTCAATTCTCTATGAAATGCATTAAATAAGAAAAATAAACATAAATCATATTTGCAACTAATTCCTACCTAAACCTACCTTGCATCTGCCATGAACTCGAGAAAAAACAAAAATTGTTAAAATTATTATTAACTTTACAATGTTATAAAACATCGACGGACTACAAGAATCACCAATTGACTCCAATGGATACTAGAAAGGTCATATTTAATTTTACAAATAAATCTATTTCGATGCATCTTCTATCAACCTTCCTTCACAAACTCTAAATCTGGGGAAAAAAATATTAGTCATGAAATTGCACAGAAGAGTCCGATAAGATTTTAAATGTGGAAATATAGCAAAGGAAATGATACCACTCGAAATGAGCATAGAAGCTACATAACACGCAGAGTGAGTACCCCGTCGAAGGGTTTCATGCAAAGAGAGAATGGCATGAAGGGTTTCACGGAGAGAGAGAGAGAGATGAAGGGTGTGAAGAATCGAATAGAAAATGCCATGTGTGTGAAGAATTGAACCTTAGTTTTGAAATTAGGGTTTCTAGAAATCCAAAAAGAGAAAGATCATATCCTTTGAAGGTGGTGACACCACTCTAATTGAGGCAAAACCTAGGCAAACAAAGAGTTGGGTGTATTCAAAGACAAGGTGGGAGAGATGCCTTAACGCATGCGCAGAGATGAGGGTGTAGATGGAGGACTATCAGATACTAGTATGCTAGTAGGTAGAGGGACACTTATGTACATGAGAGATTGAAATGTTGAGTTAAACCAAGACACTATGGACAACTACCATAGCCTTAATTCAGGCCCTAAGAACTATAGGTGCTCTAATACCACTATTGGAATACACATGAATGGAGATCAATGTGATATATATTTTATTAATATAATACACATATAAATACATGAGATATGACCTTTGGATTCATCTTCTAAGAGGTCTCTAGGTGCTCTTATACCATTGTTGGAATACACACAAATGGAGATCAATGTGATATATATTTTATTAATATGATACACATATAAATACATGATATATGACCTTTGGATTCATCTTCCAAGAGGTCTCTTGGATTCTTGATGACAGTTCCTATTCACTTGTGAATTTTCATATTCCTTCTTAAGTGAATAATACAGAATATCATAACCCTAGCGGATTAGGTTTCCAACAATTTCATGTTTGGGTGTCTTGCTTAGAAGTGGTGTGATGGTTTCTAACCTTGTCGTGAATGTAATAAACATTAGTTTCATCTAATAATAGTCCTTAACAATAATAATTTTATTATTTTGTCTCGGGGGACATAATTTTCCTTAGATAAGTGTTGTCGTAACTTAGGTCAAATCACACTACCAATGATCTAGTTGAGTAGTGTATTCATATCCTAACCACATCTAACATTTTCCATTTTTTCCCTTTCGCTTTCATATCGTCCATTAAAAAATATACAATCCCCACTTATGTTTGACTTATCAAATTTGATCTAACAAGGTCTAATTGAAGAACAATGTAAGTCAACGTCATTTAAAGCAAAAAATGGCTAGAGGTGAAGAGCAAAAAATGACAAAAATAAAGAAATAATGAAAATAGAGCTATGTTGCCTCATTAAAAAGGTCCATCCCCAAAGTTCTATGCTAAAAAAATCATATCTAAAGAAAAGGACTTAGAAAAATAAAAGAAAATTGAAAAAGGGGTAATAAAATATGCCTAGGTGGTAACTCTAAGAAAAGCTCCCTCTTAAAAGGCTTACAAGTACAAATAATGAAGACTCCTATCTCAAAAGGGATAGTTGGACTGGTTGAAATACCTTATATTTCATTACATATGACTTTGAGGGTCTAAACATGAAGTTCCCTTTTCTCTTCCATCAATAGTTCATCATTTTTATCTATCTCTAACCAAGGTTACCTAGGAAATACTTTTTCTCCTAGTAATTGACTCATGTAATAAGGATAAAGTTGCCCCACCATGGCAAACTTAAAAAATTTATAAAATTAACCTATGTGAAGTTGTTGTTAGAAGAGATTTCTCAATGTGCATTTCCCAATGACTTGTTTTCAAGCTTGATTCATCATTATAGGTGCGCACCTCACATTGGAATCTGTGCACCATGCCTCGAGATCCATGTCATTTACTTGATATTTGTGTACCTTCATTGGGATCTGTGTACATGTATTTGGCCATATCTACCTACAATAGGATCCATGTAATTTTTCTTTGGATCTGTGTCACTACATTGAGATCCATGACAGTATGTTGGACAATAACATAGAATCCACATCACCATCATATTCCACATGGACCATTCCTAGAGGGCACACTTGCTTTCTTGGACCATTTCTTGAGTTGTTGAGGAGGTTAGAACACGTTTTTTTAGGGAAGCCGACTTCATGGGTAGTTATGTTTTGAAAAGTTTCCCAAACTTTCTCCAATTCAATGCCATTAGATGTAGAATTGATGTTGGATTTCTGAAATGGGGTTATAATAGAAAATTCATAAAAATTTGACCCAATTATGATGTTGCTAGAATTTTCCGTGCGGAAATTATCGTCGCATTTTGGAGCCGCATGTGGAGGGTGCATTTTCTCTCTTAGGCATATGTATGGGTGGTTAGAGCATCTTGTGGGGTGCCCCTCTCTCCTTGACTCACTCACATGTTTGAGTTAGTTGAGGTGGTTATTTCATGATATATTATTTTATTGGATCAAAATGGTTTTAAACCATGGTAGTGAGAGTTGTAGATTTTAAACTTCTATAATTAATTACTGCAAATAGATTCTTAATAAAAATAGAAAATATACAATGGAACACACACACATACATTACACAAATATTTTACTCTGGAAACCCAAATCGGGAAAACCAACAAATTGTTTAGATCCGCACCTCTAATATTTTATTCATCATTTATCTTCATTATTTACAATACAATATATATAAGATCCAAAATATGTAATCCATTGATTTGGATTATCCAACAACCCTAATTCTTTAACCAGAATTAGAAAACCATCAGCGAAAACCATGTGCCGAAAAAATGCTAAAAATGGACACAAAAACCACAAAAATAAAAATTGGGGGGCTCTGCATGTGACCCCTTGAACATGGGGGAAATCGCCTCCCTATAACCCCTTAGGCAGGGGAGTTATTCCCCCCTGTGACCCCCCGCGCGCCTGGTGCAACACAAACACTAGGTTTGGCCGTGCAAAGAATATAACACATACCCAACAAGAGTACCTCTTGTTTTAGCTCATGGTTTTGCTTGAGCACATTGTTCTGGCACGTGATGTTCTACTCATGGTTTTGTGATGTGAATTATCTATATAAGGAGGGATCCTCTCTCATCTGGCATGGTTGGAGGTCAATTGCTAAAATTTTTTGCTCAATTTTGGTTTAGTTTCTTGTATATTCTCTTGAGTATGTTGTTCTAGGTTAATAATAGAAGGTTTTTGGCATGCAAGAGACATTGAGGAAAGGGATATTTCAATGCAAGTAAGATATGGCATAAGACTATTTTATTTCTTTGTTAAATTTTTAAGTTATATCTTACTGTTGAAGTTGAATATCATAGGGTTTTAACGTCTTACCTTAGATTTATGCTTTAATTATTTAAGTTTGCAATACTTAGGATGAATTTATTGTTAGTTTAGCCTCCCTATAAATCTTGTATAGTCCAGGTCTCCTTAGCTTGATGCTCACCAAGCATTCTCCAAGAGATGTGTGGAGACTTCAACATTGAAGGTAAAGAGGGAAAACACTCAAGGAATGGATAGGGCTCCATGCCCAATGGTAGCAATCAGTTTTTTTATTTCTTTCCCTCCATCTCAATTTAATTTTTTTCTTTTTTCTTTTTCAATTTTTTTACAAGCAATCTAAAGTTCTTTCAAAAATAATTTTTCGATTTAGATTGCTCCATCTAAGTTTTACTTTAATTGTTGAATGTTGTTTATCTTAGATCTCAATTGTGCTAACCAATTACTTTATGTTTTATCTACTTAAAGTTGGCATAAGTAAGCTAGTTTAACTAGCTGAAATTTAATTTTGGGTTTAGATCTAGTTCCTTGCATCTTAATTTTATGGATTAACACATTTTCTTGTATAACTCTAAAGTGTTTAAACATATCATCTACCTTTGAGTTATCTTATTCATTCTTGGAAACCACATAATTCTTTGATGGAATTAAGTATTAAGGCTTACTTTGTTTCACTTGCTTGGTAATTTTCTCAACATCTTAGCTCTCAGTTTTATATTTGAGCAGCGTTTAGCACTTCTCACACTCTCAAGGCTCTAAATAAGTGAATCAATACCTCGCATGGTTGGACACTCTAACTCTTGATACAAACAATTTGACTTTTATGGTCTGAAATTATCACATAAGGATTTGATTACTTACTTCCATGGTTAATATTTGGCACAATACATCATATTTCTGGAAACGTTTTCACATTAGCATGATCACAACACTCCAAATTGCTAAATCGATGTCAGTGTTAATGCAACACCTTGATTATTGATTGTGATGATTTGATTTTTTCAGTTCTTTGTGGATAAGGGTTTCAATTTACTTGCTTGGTCTAATGCAATATTTGATATATTTGTGATGATAACTCATATTTTTACCATTTCTTAAATATTTTATTATTTAACATATTTCACTTTGATGAAAAATCTAGTGATGTGAAGCACCTTAAACAAAACTTAATCACACTTATGATCTTGACATCTCACTGCTATAACATTTAAGTTTCTTGAAAAGTTCACATAATCACTTAAATATTTTTAAGTTTCTTGAAAAGTTCACATAATCACTTAAATATTCAAGTGTTAGGGTTATATCTTAGTGGATCTCTTCTATTTATGTTCTTGTTAATGGACTGAAACTTTACCAAGACACCGATTAAAACTTTATATTTGTTGTTGTGGATACTTGAGGTTAATAAGTGATGGTATTTCCACATGAATTTTAATATATATTGTTTTCCAAAATTTCGATATGTTACGGTAATGATATTTTGCACTCATTTCCATTTTCAAACACACTCTAATCTATTATGGTGGTGACCCTTTCACGGGATATTAGTCTTATGACATTGAACATGATATTTAAATGAGTAAATTTTTAGTCTTACGACATTGAACATGATATTGATATTTAAATGAGTAAATTTTGAATTTCACCTTGTTGACATTAAAGATCTGAATCATATGGAAACAATAGACTAAGTGGCCTTTCTCCTTAAATAGTTGGAACTTGAATCTTGTGAATAATGGTAGATGGTAAGCTTCTCCAAAGTTTTATTGTCATGCTCTAAGATGCATATAGTATCACTCTAAATGGTTCATTTGGTATAATTGATTCACATGATTACATTTTAACATAGTAAATAGATGTTAAGTTTCAAGCAAAATTAATTCACTTTTATGTCATATTATTTTTATTTTCCATCATAATCACACTTTACAACACAAACACATTTATGTCATTTTTATATCACCAAAGGCTTGTCAAATCTAGTACAACTTGCATGTCTTAACTTATCTTTAATCATTGAAAGTGAGTTGATAATATTGCTAGTTTTCTTGGTCAATCTAATATATGTAACTCATCATTTGCTACAACTGATTGGGCTGGATAGACCATAGGGATTCCCCCCTGGGCTAGGGTAGTGTTACTACTCAAACTCTCACCAAGGGAAATCCATACCATGTGAGGGAGAGCTTGAGGAAACGAAAAGGAAAGCCACCCACTGTCACCTCATCAACCTTGATGATTTGACAAGTGGAGTCAAGGGGTTGATCCACTCTCATGATTAAATTATCCCTATTGACCTTTGGATGGAGAAATTTTGTGGAGATGTGAGTCAACCTTGGTATAGTTTCGACCTTTTCCTTTATAGTTATGACCTTACCCGGGTTCGATACTTGAAAGTGATTGGGATTTTGCATGATATTCACATAATCATTGAAATACCCCTATTTTGGTTGATAACCAAACACAAGAGAAGGCTTCTATCTATTGGTAATATCCCTGAGTGGTTTCATTGGATTTTTTATTTCACCTAGCGGCCACATCCCTTAGTTAGCCAGTAGGGTAGGCATGAATAAGCTCTTTGAGCAGTAGTTAGAATGCATTTATGTTTCCCATGCATGTTTTCCTTTCATTTGTGTGTTTACTTTCATGCATTTCTTTATTTTCCTGATGCATTTGATTCTCCTTAGAATAATTTCTTGCATATGTTTTCTCTCTTTACTTTCATGTTTAGATTTAGTGAAAAAAATCGATTTCTGCAAAGTATTTTTTATTTATAACTAGGGTGGTAGATTCACCCCAAGTTTTATGTCATTTGGCAATTTCTATGGTGTGTGTGTCACAATTCTATAGAGATTCTAGAGTTCTAATACACTCTTGCATAGAGTGCATGTCCCCGAGTAGGAGGCAGATGCTACCCCCTCATCGGTGACAAATTTTTGGATACCCTAGAAAGGGTGTCATGTTGCTTCTTGCATGAGGTGTTATGCTCATATTCACTAGATCCAGAAACATTTCCTCTTGATATCCACCAAATACATTATTATTCTAGCTCATTTATGGTGTATCACACCACAGTCTAGAAAATTATGGTCTAGCTCAGTTGTTGGAATACTGAGAGGGGGGGTAAATCAGTATGAGCACTTTTACCACTTTTAACCACAATGTATAAATGTAAAATTTATCAGCATTATATCATCAATGTATCATCAATATATCATGATCATATAAACATAAGAATCATCACATCAAGTACACAGTGCACCATAATTTACATGGAAACCCAAATGGGAGAAAACCACAGAATGTTTTCTTATATATCAAAGAATACATTCATTGGAAGCACCAACTTCCCAATTCTCCAGCTACAAATGGAAGGAGACTATGACCCCCTATTTACAGGCTCCAACTTGAAGGAGGATACGACCCCCTATTTATAGGCTCCAACCTGAAGGAAGATACAACTCCCTTAATTCTCTGGCTCCAACTAGAAGGAGGCTACAACCCCCTCATTCTCAAGCTCCAACATGAAGGGAGCTTCAAGTCCATGATTCTTCGACTCCATCCAGAAGGAGGCTACAACCCTCTGAATTCTCTAGCTCCAACCAGAAGGAGGCTAAAACCTCTTGATTCTCAGGCTCCAACTTGAAGGAAGCTCCAACTCTTTGATTCTTCGGTTCCAATTGGAAGGAGGCTACAACCCCCTTTCCTTGTCTCGTCCTGTCGCTCTGAAATATAGATGTAGACCAAATTTCACTACCATAATTGTTGCCACTGTCACTTCCATTGTCACTATCACTGCCACTGTCACTGTCACTACCACACATCAACCTATAACCTCTCAACCTATCATAGTATTCAACATGTCACTATATCCAACCTATCATTATATCAACTTGTCCAACCTATCATTGTCACCGATACTCAACCAGATCCTCTCACATGTATCATATACCAAGGACACCTCTCAACTAGATGTCCAACATCAATAACAGATGCCTCTACAAAGAATGTACCAATATCACCAACATGCCATCACAATATATTTGTCTTAACCATGTACCAAACCATCAACGTGTACCATACCACACATCAACCATTTACCACAAGCTATACCACAAAAAATGCATCAACCATGCACCAACACCTGCTATATTGTATACCTCAACCATCAACCATGTATATCAACACCATACCAAGTACCAATCATGTACCATACCATGTAACAATAATGTATCTCAACCATATACCATATCACTCAATCATGCCATACACTAGATACCATAAGCTAAGAAAGTACCATTAATGGTGTACCTCAACCAAATACCAACATCTCCAAGAGATGTATCTCATACATGTGTTTCTATATACCAAGTGTATTCCTCATCATTGTATCAATATCAATGACAACCATACACCATGTACCAATGCTTCAAGAGTATACCAAGAATAAGCCTCAAGCATGTACCATAGCATCATCACCATGTAACAAAACCATATACCAAGATACCAATACAACCAATATGTACTAATATTCAATGTACCATACCAATGTCACCAATATGTACCATGTATCAACAAGACATGCCTCTCAAGCATGTACATACCATCACCAAGCATAATACATAATCACATAAGTGTACCTGTAACATGTAGATGACCTATTATAGTGTAATAATGACCTGTAACTCTGTCACAGCCTTCAACAGCCTGGTACCAAAATCTGTACCATATTTTTCTTAGCCTCACATGACTAAGACTCCCTATCATGTGGGGCCTCGTGTGACGTTCCCTAGGAAACCCGTGGGGGTGCCTCACGGGACACCCTCAAGCTGACTTGCAAGGGCTTGCCTAATTAGGGTTACACAGAAACCCTAGAACTCTGCAGCTCCAAAAATTTCTCTCTTTCCTCACACTTTCTTTGTTGCCTCAATCTTACTGTCAGATTCACCAATAGACCAAAACACTAGACCATAACATTCTCACAAGATATATATTCAATGTGTGTGTGTGCTTATGAGAGACTCCTTGAGGTGAATTTATACTTTTTTTAGGTAACCTCTTTCCTTATTCTTAGGGATTCTTGACTTTCTTGTTACAATCACTTTACCCATTCATTAATTGACTTATAACCAATTAGGGGCTTCTTGACCATTCTTCAGGACTTCCAAATTCACAAGGACATATCTCCCTAACCATGAGGAACCATGCAGAGTACCACCTATCACCGGAAATGACATGACAAAGAATATATATCTATGAGTGTATTACCTACATTTACATTGTCCTTCATGTCCATATTCCTCAACCAAGTTCAGGTCCCATAACTACACCTTTGTGGCTTCATTTAGACTTCATCAAATGCACCCATCACATCTGCTGACATCAACCACTCCATCAATGAAAAATAACTCACCATCAATCTCAACCATATCTCTAGGGATTTCAGACTTCTCCAAGGGTTGACATCAATCTCCAAGGGTTTACATAAATGACAACCAACTGTCCAAACCAATTTTCCAATAATCTCACCCTTTGGCATTGATGGCAACACCAACATTGATGGAAACACTGATGCTCCAACACTCATGCCCCCCCTGTGACCATTTCTCCTTATCAATGTTTCTCACTCTCCCCCTTTGACATAAATGGAAAAGGTGTCTCTCCTTGGGGATGTTCCCTCTGTCTTCATTGTTATGTTCTTTATGTTTATTTCCATGCCTTTGTTCTTTCTCTTCACATGTTTCTCTCCTCATATTATTCTTCCCTGAAGGTATACCTTCTTTGAACAGTGCTTCTCTGAATTCATGCACTTGAGTCTTACTCTTATGATATTTCTCTTTCTCTTCCTTTGACATCATGTAAAAAAGGGTAACTCTCCTTTGTTTTATCTCCCCCCCCTGTGTGCAAGCCTCTGCTTTCTCTTTATGGTTCCTCCTCGTGTAAAAATCTAATGTATATGAGAAGCATACAAAAATATTATTTACTTGTATTCTTCAATTCTTTTGCATCTTTCCCCCTGTCTGCATGCTACTGATATTCCTTTTTGAATCTCTTGATGATTTCACTTCCCTTGAATTCTCTACAATATGTCATGTAGATCAATGTAGGGATACCTGGAAATTTTTCCTTTCCTCTCTTCCAGTTCTTGCTAATTTTCCATTGGTGCTTCCTCTTGTAACTCTCTGACATATATAAAAATCATTCATTGCTTGATTTCTTCATTCACTTTTCATGTTCACTTGACCATACAGTTCAATTATTTTCTTCTCATGATTTAGCTTGTGCTGACAATTTCTCTTTCCATATTCTATTATGTCTTTTACTGCTTGCCTTTTTGTGACCAACTGATTCCACTGATTCCAATTGTAAATTCATTGTTATGTATATTCTTTGACCCATGTTTTTTGTACTTACTAAGTATTCATATCTATCCATATGTCGTAAATTTTTTCTACTCAATTGTCCACAATGTTGACCCATCTATCACTGTAATATCAGGAGGGCTTCACCACTGCAATTGATAATCACATATTATTTTTTCTTCAAACTGAACTAGTCTTATCTATCTTCCAATCAAAATATGTATGTTTGGAACAACCCGTACTCAAGATATCCCTGCCTAAATACATACATGGAATATAATCATAAACTTATTCACGTGTAACTACCAACCATTATCTGCATGGGAACACTACTTCTCAACTGATCAATCTGTCACATTGTATTTATGTTATTTGACTACTCTGAATTTGTCTATGCATATAATTCAAAATGCTCAAAGGATGGTTCTCTTATCTATAGTAGCTATTGCACCGACTCCCCCTATTCAATATTCATATTTACTAGGAGTCTCCAAGTCAGATGGCTCAGAAAAATACCCATTCTGATGCAGAGTAATTTTCCTCTTTGTCGGTAGAATCATCATATCTTTGAACTCTGACTTCTTCCTTTTTTCACATGGATTCAATATGATATTGCACTACAATTCCCGATATCTCAGGTCTGTTCTTTGTTCTCTTTCTCTTCTTTTCTTACTACTACAAACACTGCAATCTCTGGGACCTGGTATTCATTCACATGTTCTTATTGTTTTTCATTTATTCTCCAAACCTTCTTGTATTTAACATCTTCCTTTTTCCTTGTAGATTTGTCTTCATATCACACTATTTCCAATCATAAGAGTATGAATTATGGGTGTCCTTCATTCATTTGATCTTCCTTTACCTACTCTTGTTTTCTTTTCCAAACCTTCTTATATCTGATATCAATGTTCCTTTTCATAGAAGTATCCATAATGCTTCTACAATCACGAGATATGTGACCATAATTGTGGCATTTGTAACACTCAATGTTGTGGGGATCCACATAGGTATTTCTTGTCTGAATATTTCTTCCATATGCTCTACAATCTACATCTTTATGTCCAAAGTTAGTACAAATAAAATAATGACCATACGAGAAATTTGCATACCTGGGAGTGAATGATCTTCTTTGTGGTGTAGTCCTTCTGAATTCTTGTCTTGGCTGATAATGATATTTATTGGATCTTCTTTGTGGCTTGAATGTGTATGGTCTTATTGAAGATGTATCTCTATCATTTTTCTTTGATTTTGGTTTACCATGATTCCTTCCTTTGATTACTTTTGCATAACTCTTACTCTTTTATTCAATCTTCTTTTATGGAAACCTAGAGTGATTCTCTTCAACATTCTCTACTGATGATGTGGATGTTTTTGTCTCTTCAACGTTCTTGTTGAGCTTGACAATTTTGGATCTCAATGTGACAGATTCTTCTTCAAGCTTCTCAACCTCTTCTTCTTTATTCATCATTTGAATCTTCATGACTTCTTCTATTCGCTTTGCTTCTTCAAGTTGGATCTTCAAGGAGATGATTTCCTTTTCAATTCTTCTTTCTTCTTGACCAAATTATGATTCAAGTTGATTTAAGTCCTCAGTTCTTTACTTAAGATGATCTGTCAAAATCTTCTCTCTTTTCTCTGCTTCCTTTCTTTCAACTTCCAGAAACTGCTTTTCTTCCATCTGACTTTTGTATGTTTCTTCAATCCTTTTGGATTCTTCTAGCCGGTATTTTAGTTTCACAATGGCCTATTGGGTGTTAGGGACTTAACCTCCCTAACCCCTCACGTAGGTAGAATAATATAATTCCATGTAATAAAGGCCAATATTAATAAGGCCTAGCAATAAGGACGAATAAGTCAAATGTAAGAATACCTAATAGAATCTTCTGCTTCTAGAAGGATCTTCCTCTAGATTGTCCTTTTGGATAGATAATGTATAAATAGAAGTAGAAGGTATGATAAATCTTGTCTTGCATATTATTGTAAGTTTACCCCTCGAAGAGGCAAGTGAACATTGCTATGAGTAATCAAAGTTCTATTTTTGGTGTTATTATGGTATTATTTTGGTATTGTTTTGATTATATCATTTCTTCTTTGCCACTTCCATCTAAAATATTTATGTTCTACATATTATTTTATATCTGGAATACTACAAGTGGTATCAGAGCACCTTCCTCGACAGAAAATTATGGGTTAATCTTTTTCAGGGTAGAGACGTATTCTGACTTATTAAAGCTACAAAGATCTATCGTTACGCACATAAACCAATGGTCGGGGAGTCATACACGCAGGAAATACAAGTGGTACCTAAGTGCACATCTGTTGGCCACCCTTGTAACCCTTGTTGGTACCCCTTCGAGTGGTAGTGCATCAGACAACACCTGTATATGGATCAACCTAGATCTCCTAAATCCCTCCATAAATAAATCGATCGGTCACTTGACTGCTATAGTGTCACTGAGAACAACACTCAGGAAGATACTCTCTAGTACGTCGGTAGTCGGGTAGTACAACTAAGGTCATGTTCTAGCCTCCTTAGTTGGTTCCCTGAGATATTGGGTTGAGTACTACTATTGGACCCTGAATGTATATCGAAGAGCTATAGCACAGGGAAAACCATTTTCTGTAGAAACCCTGAATATGCTACCACTGGGGATGGAAAAAAAAACAACGCAAACAAGATCTATTATCGCGCAGCTGCGCCTTCTGCATTCTGGTGTCGAAGTTACTGCACATTTCTTCCTATTAATAATTTGGTCATTTCGCCACTGCAGTATTATTCATGTTGGAGACCTATCCCACCGGGTTCCTCTCTTCGCCCTGATTCTAGTGATACCTATCATTTTTAACACAATTTTTGTTTTGGACCTGACCTGTCTTTGACACCCTTATTTTTTTCCTATCCCTTTGGATCCCTGTTTTCTCTCTGATTGCAATGGTACCTATCATTTGACACCCTTTTTTTCTCAGTGGTCCCACCCACCCCTCCAAACCCCTTTTGTTTCTCCTATACAATTTTCCTACTCCTTTGTCAAAATGACTACCACACAAACCTAAGAACTCAATACCTTGATTGCTGACAACCACCAACACAAGGAAGACATCAAACAACTTAGTGCCAACATTAGCTCCATCAATTCAACTATTGAGATCCTCAAGGAACAATGTTCCCACATCAAATACCTGAAGGAAAAATGTTTCCACATCAAAGACCTCAAGGAAGAATGTTCCTACATCAAAGACCTCAAAGAACACTTCTTAGGCCATTCCCAGAACCCTTCCTCTTCTGAACAACCCTCTTATCAGGATGACCATGACTCTTCCCATTACCAAGGCCCTCATACTACCCATTTTTCCCGATACCTCCACCCTCCTAGAATTGATTTGAACAAATTTGATGGATTAGATCCTAGAGGCCGGGTCACCCAAATGGAACATTATTTCTCTTTGCATGGAATTATTGATGATTTAGCCAAGATTTGTTTTGGTGTCCTACATCTGGATCTGGAATGATGGAAATGGTGGCAATGGTGAAAAAAGGCATGCCAAGGGTATCTTGATTGGACACAGTTTGTAGCTGAACTTTATGATCGCTTTGACTCTGACACCCACCATTTAGGTTGTTTGACCAAATTAAAGACCAAATTAAAGAAGTCTGGGACAGTGGAAGACTTTATTGTCGCATTTGATCACTTGGATTTCAGAATGAAGGGCATGCTAGATGTTTTATTTAGTTAATGCAGCTTTATCAATGGCCTCAAAGATGAAATTCATTCCCATGTTCTCATGCAACGCCCCCAGACTTGGTTAGAAGCTACTCAATAAGCCAAGGAAGCCCAACAGATTGTGTCCTCCTAGACCCACAAACCCTCCTTTCCTCCTCACCCTAAAACCACCAAATCCCCCCCCCCATGAAACTCCCCTCAAGATCCAAAAATTAACCAGGGTTGAAATGGTTTAATCTCAACTCAAGGGTCTTTGTTATAATTGTGATGACAAATATTTTCCCGGGCACAATTGTAATGACCAAAATATTTTTATGGATGTGATTGAGGATATTTCTGAAGAATATTTTGTTGTTCCTCCTGTGGAGGAACTACCACCACCTTCTGACCTCACCCCACCCTCTGACCCACCCAACGTTGACCCGTTGATTTCACTTAATGCCCTCACTAGCTTCTCTGCTCCCCAGACTCTCAAATTAATTGGTTACATCAAAAAAAGGAAATTCATCATTCTTGTGGGAAATGGTAGCACCCATAACGTTATTCATCGTCGCATTTCTCAAGAATTCAATTATTACATCCGTGCTGTCAATAATTTTCAAATCATGATTGCCAATGGTGGTTCCATGAAATGTGGGGAATGATGTGAAAATGTGTGACTCCAAATTGGTGAGTGTTGAGGACAAGATATGAATTGATCTTACTCAAGCATTTTCATAATTTACTTGGCTAAAGTAAAGTAGACAGGAATATCACCCTATGTTTATAGCCAACAAAAATATATATCCTAACTCACAAGTATTAATTACAAGTGCTTAGGCTAGTCTGTTATCAACAAAAATATTGCTGGAAATTCAATTTTTATGTATTTTTATGAAAATATCAGTTGCTGAAATGAATGTAAGAACAAAAATAAAGACACCAAGATCATAATAAATATAAATGAGACATAAAGCAATCCCTTACTTCATTCCAATTCACCAAAGAGTCATTGTCCTTACAAAACTTCACACAAAAATATTGGACCAAAATCAAACTTATAGATCCCCGATGGAACATACAAAAGGACCTCTGATAGAAAACCAAAACTGAACTCTAAAAGATGGATCAACTTGCCACAGATTGCTGCCCACTCGACTATGCACAATAGCCTTTATCAGTCATGAAAGTTAATTCACAAAAAGACAAGTCTACAAATACTATCAAAGATAGATCAACACCTCTGAAGAACAAGTGTCTGAATGATTTGATCCAGCCCTGAATGTTGCTGTCTACAATAAGACCCTGCTATCACAAAAGAGAATTAGGCTATGATGAATATATGAATGAATGAAAAATGAACTATCTCAACATAACTCAAAGAGCAAACCTTAGCATGATTTGTGCTTCTAACTTCCTATTGTTCCTCCCCTTTGTTCAACTTTTAACAATTTAGAATTGGTTAGAGTAGTTGAACTAACTTACTAGTTAAGCTAACATAAGGCCTTAACTAACTTTAGTTAAGGATGGGGGGGGGG
>WSFP011422087.1:0-22822 GCA_009831015.1 Picea engelmannii | reverse complement strand
GTGCCAAGTGATCAGGAGATGAAGAGCTTGATATTTTTAGAAATGCATAAGGTTTCTTCTGTTGGACATCCAGTTACCAGAAGACAATTGTCGCAATCAAGAAGCAATATACTATTGGTCAGGTATGAAAAAGGAAGTTGTTGATTTTATTGCTAGATGTATCGAATGTTAGAAGGTCAAGGTTGAGCACAAATGTTTAGCTGGTTTTCTATAGCCTTCTCCCATTCCTAAGTGGAAGTGGGAAGTTATAATGATTAATTTTATAACGAAGCTTCCTAGATCAACTAAGCAACATGATTCTATTATGGTGGTGGTGGACAAGATTACTAAAGTTTCCCATTTTCTTCCAGCGAAATTAGTGCACAAGGAAAACGGCATTGCTGAGATATATATGTGAGAAATAGCTAAATTTCATGGTGTGCCTAAGGCAATTGTGTCTGATGGAGAAAACGGCTCATCAATCCGACATTGTATGACAAAGATATCACGTTCTGAAGTTGTTGACTAACAAGCAAAAATTCAACCCACAGAGGACACGTGACATAGCCAGGCGCTGACACGTGGCAATTGGCAAAGTGGTGACGTGGAAAGCATGGTGACATGGTAGTTTGCAGAGTTAACACGTGGCATGCGCAGGGTGGTGACTGACAGAGACACTTTGTAAGGTCCATTGTGTTGTTGGTGGCACGTGGGCCAATCCCACAATGACATGTGGACCAATCCAGTGGTGCCACGTGGCACCACTGGATTGGTCCAAATGGTTGTATGTAAAATTTTGTTTGGAGATCATCGACACAGGACTCGAACACAAGAGTTGTGAGCCCCGAGACTAATGCCCAACCAATTGGGCTACATGGATACTTATTTATACATATGGTGAAAGTTATATTTAAGTTTTAATCTTTGGATAGATTGAAATCCGTAAACAAGGTGCATTATATACCAACATGTTAACCATATTCCACATAGCCCGTGTGTTGTGGGATTCGAAACCCATATGTTTTGACTTTTTATTAGCATCTAATCAATTGGAAATAGACTTGAATCATGCCATATCTAGCCACATAAGGGATTCGACTTATATAAATATCCATCGAATTCGGTCGAAAATTTATGGTATATTCATATACCATATGGTTAAACATAATATATATATATGTTAATTAAAATATGGATCAATTCATGGAAATGTGGAATGTGGCATAAAACTGGGTAATCAAATTTTTTTATAGTTATAAAGAGATACCATATATCTTATATATGTGGTTTGCATGTTGTAAGTGGCTATTATATTTAACCCATTTAAAAGTGGATAAGTCCATTTTTTTATATATGTGGTTTGCATGTTGTAAGTGGCTATTATATTTAACCCATTTAAAAGTGGATAAGTCCATTTTGTATGGACATTATAATATTTTTGGTATGAACCATAATATTTTATGGTTAATCAAATATTTCATATCCCATTAAAGTTGGATCTTAAAACCAATTTAGCTATGAACTTTTGGTATTTAAACTATGTTATTTTCAATTGTTGAGAGTGCATTGTTTTTTTTTTGGAAGAGAATTGATATGTAAATGCAGAGATATTTCTTGCATAGAAGATTGGAGAAATAGGTTTTATCTAAAGCCTTGTTAGAGACAAAATTGTATACAGGTTAGGCGCAAACTTATATATATATATATGGATCAATTCATGGAAATGTGGAATGTGTCATAAAACCGGGTAATCAAATATGTTATAGTTATGAAGAGATACCATATATCTTATATATGTGGTTTGCATGTTGTAAGTGGCTATTTAACCACATATTTAACCCATTTAAAAGTGGATAAGTCCATTTTGTATGGACATTATAATATTTTTGGTATGAACCATAATATTTTATGGTTAATCAAATATTTCATATCCCATTAAAGTTGGATCTTAAAACCAATTTAGCTATGACTTTTTGGTATTTAAACTATGTTATTTTTAATTGTTGAGAGTGCATTGTTTTTTTTTTTTCTGGGGGGAGAGAATTGATATGAAAATGCAGAGATATTTCTTGCATAGAAGATTGGAGAAGTAGGTTTTATCGAGAGCCTTGTTGGAGACAAAATTGTATGCAGGTTGGGCGCAAACTTGATGTAATTTCAGCATTTGACATTATAATGAAGCGGTCGCTCACATTGGAAGCGGACCTGGAGATGTATCATGGGAGGGTTGAATTCCATCAACAACTTGTGTTTTGTCTCTTCTCTCTTCTCTATTATTATTCTTCATTTCACAATTCTCATTTATTTAATTATTTCCGCAATTTTAATGTTTATGTATTTCGTATTTAAGATCCAAATGCAATTAAAGTACATAAACTAA
Organism: Picea engelmannii; assembly: GCA_009831015.1. Classification (NCBI taxonomy): domain Eukaryota; kingdom Viridiplantae; phylum Streptophyta; class Pinopsida; order Pinales; family Pinaceae; genus Picea; species Picea engelmannii. The sequence goes on along the minus strand of WSFP011422087.1, from coordinate 20,463 downwards.
CTTGTAAATCAATCAGTAATACCTTCATTTTCGTCCTAAGGGTATCACTGATTGATTTCAAGTATTGGTGTCATGTTGGTATCAAGTATTGGATTCTTTTTTGTGTGCATATCCCATAGTTTGGTGATTACATGAGGATTGTGCATCAAAGAAAGAGTGCACACATCTCAGAGTTTTGACACACATCGAATTAAGTGTGTAGTTTTGAGTCCCAAGAGCCTTTGCATATATGCTTGTGTTTTAAGGCTGGTGAGCTAAGATGAAAAAGCCCAGTGCACATGTATTGTAAATGTAATCACCCTCAAGACTATTAATATAATCACATCATTGTGTGTAGACTCAACTCAGACGAAAACGAGACGGGGGATAAACTTGTAACACACCCACGACGGTGAATAAAATCTTTCACCTTTCTCAAGGGACAAAATCTCAATTTCTGAAACCAAACAATTCTCTAAGACTTGATGGTTTCGTTCTATAGTTAAACGCGGAACCTTTCGGTTTCTTAGTGCAAGTTTAAGGGCATACGCGACCTTCCCCTTCGCCCTACTGTGAAAACTCAGAGTGTCGGGTGATAGCTCCTTTTGTGATTTAGTCTACGCGATTAAGTTCTAGGCACAAGTTTCTCTCACATGGCCATGGGTTGTGACCACCCATCTACCCAAAAGGCATTTCAGGACTTCGCATGTCAGGTATTCTACATGTGAGTTACCCCAACTTTCTGAACCTTTGAAACCCAGTAGGGGTCTAGCGCATGCTATCTCTTCCCTTATCCACCTCCACGTGACCACTACCCGCGACCATAGGCTTAACTTAAACGGTGTGTCGCGTTTCGCGACTTTGGGACTTTCGATGCAAGGCGCCCCAACTCCTCCAACTCCCGAGTTCCGAAAGGGCTTAGCAACCGTTAGCTCCCTCCTTTGGCCTCCATCCATGTGACCATTTACTACGACCCAGAGCCTAACTCCAAGGCACGTCGGAACTTAGCATATTGTGAGTTCTCATGACTCCCCTCTTTGACTTTTCTACCTTACGAGTCAGTGAAATGATGAGATCTCACCATGTGTCCTCCTTAATGGACGACCACGATAAAATCGTGATTTCGCATATCACCTCTTGCTCTGCGAGTTAGTGAAATGATGAGATCACACCACGTGTCCTCCTTAATGGACGACCATGACCAAATCGTGATTTTGCATATCGTGAGTTCGAGCAGTTATGCTCTTTGACCCTCTTGCTCTGCGAGTCAGCGAAATGCTGAGATCTTGCCACGTGTCCTCCTTAATGGATGACCATAATCAAATCAGAACTTGTCTCATGCACCTTCCTTCGGATCCAATGACTGTTGGTTCACGCGCTTCAGATCTGACGACTCAGATACGTTTTCATCATGTTCTCACTTCTCGTTGTCTGAACGTGGATTTCGATGACCCAAATATTCTCCTCCATAATTGGGTCCTTAGGGAATTTCGAATTTCCGCGTACTCCTTGTGTTAATCCGTTCACGTCGGATCGACGATCCATGACCTTCCTTGGTCTAATGGTCTGGATCACATCGCAATATCCACTCATCTACCAAACAAAAGGGTATCCCATTTTGATACCTAAATCTCGCTATCCTTCCTGAGCTTTGTCAATTCTGAAGGATTAAGAGCATTGCGCTCCTTCTCCTAGACCTAACACCTAGGAGGGTCTTCTTCACAGTTCTTGTGCTCCTTCATTTAGTCTAGAATTTAGGTGGTTCTTAGTCTTCGCTTGCCTCGTAGAGAGCTTGTGCATATCTGCACTACCTCTCCTGAGCTTAATAGACTTCGTCCTCACAGTGATTGCGGGATTCAACCTCCACAATCAGGGAAGTACTCACTCGACTCTAGGACAGGGATGCATTTCCCTAGGAAGGTGCTTTTGAGGAATTTAACTAGAACATAAGGGAAATCAAGAAGATGTAGAAGTTCTCAAGGACGAAAGCATACTCTTAATTTCATCATTCAATGCAGAAAACCATTTGCAAGCATACAAAAACAAGCATGCATCCATTATTTCCAATTTAGAGTTCAAGGCATAAAAACACTTATCAGAACCATAAAGTGTGAAGAAACTGCTGAGAGGGGTTCTCGTTTCCACCCAACCATAGGCTCAGTCACTTCCAATGGATTTATCACTGGCCACGATGCTCTAAGATTCAATCTCTGACTTCCAGCTCGACGGAAGTTAGGGACGAAGGTTACTCTCCTTCTCCCCATACAGGAATAGGTAAGGATGAAGGATTACTCTCCTTCGCCTGTCTCTGTCCCCCTATTCCCTATGATCAGAACTCGCTTGTTCACTTTTGATCCTTCCTCAAACCCAAGAGCTCTGCTCCTCATCTCTGCACTCTTCATCGGCCAGGCCCCTCTGTCCACCACGCTTCCCTTCTTACCTCCATCGACAAGGTTGTGTGTGGCTCAAATCCCCCCATCCGTGGTCAGGTCCAGAAGCTATACAGATGGGCAGTCTTCCCCATCCCTCATTAACTCTTGAGGAGGCCCTTCCCACCTACCAGCCTGATGAAAATCCATTCCTAGTCATAGGGTTGTTCTGATCTGAGCAAAATTAACTCCAGCATGGTACTGGTTCGATGGAGGTTAACGCAACCATTCTAAGTCCCCTCCACCACCTTTTCATCAGCAATCATGGCCTCTCTTAACATTTCCCCTTCTCAGAATTCATGCAACATTTAACATTTTCTATTACAATAATCAAAATTTACATTCATCGACCTTCTACACAAGGTCCATCAAATCAAACATTCACACTTTTCAGTTTTCCATAGTTCCTCGGTCCATATAGTTATGTTTACAGATGGGGGGAAACAGGGTGTTACAATTCCCTCCCCCTTAAAGGAACATCGTCCTCGATGTTCTATTTATCAACATGATATGTATGTATAGAAGTAAACAAAATTGGAAATGCCTGCCTCATGGCATCATCCATTTCCCATGTAGCCTCATCTGGGCCAAAGTGTTTCCATTGCACCTTGACCTGTGCAATGGTTCGATTCATGAGTGAGGTTTCCTTCCTCTCTAGTATGCATTGGGGTTCTGGCAAGAATTCTCCCTCTGGTTCCACCTAGATCACAGACCAATCAATTATATGATTATCATCATGTACATATTTCTTCAATAATGAAACATGAAAAACATTATGTGCCTTTACAGTGGGAGGAAGTGCTAGCTTATAGGCTACAGGTCCCACTCTATATAAGACTTCAAAGGGTCCACAATATTGAGGTGCCAACTTGTCACAGGCTCCCATCCTCAGGGAACTCTTTATGGGCCTAACTTTGAGATAGACGTGGTCTCCCGTCTTGAATTCTCTAGGGGTTCTCTTTCTGTCGGCGTAACTTTTCTATCTGTTCTGAGCAATTTTCAGATTTTGCTTTATCTGAATCACTTGTTGTTCCATTTCTTTCAACATGTCGGGTCCAATAGTAATTCTACTTACGGGATCACTCCAATTGACTGGAGTGTTTCACGACCTACCATAGAGGACTTCAAAAGGACTCATCTTCAATGATTCTTGGTAGCCGTTGTTGTAGGAAAATTCCACCAGTGGCAAGTAATCTTCCCACTCTTTAGGTTGATGCATTACATGCATCCTTAGCATGTCTTCTAATATTTGGTTCACTCTTTTCGTCTGTCCATTGGTTTGAGGATAATAGGCTATGCTAAACAATAATTTTGTCTCCAGACCAACCATCAAGGATTTCCAAAAGTTTGAAGTAAATTCCGTGTCTCTGTCAGACACGATTTCCTTAGGCATGTCGTGTAGTCTGAATAACTCTTTCATGAATATGTTGGCAATATCTATTGCCTTGCAATTTGATTTGACGGGAATAAAGTGAGCGGGCTTGCTTAATTTTTCCACCACTACCATGATGGCGTTATTTTATTTGGTCGATGTTGGTAATCCGGTGATGAAATCCATGGAGATGGTTTCCCATTTCCATTTCAGGATTCGTAGAGGTTGTAATAATCTTGCTGGGTGTCGGTGTTCTGCTTTAACTTGTTGGAATTCTATACATTTGGCTAAATACTCAGCTATGTCTTTCTTCAATCCAGGCCAATAGAATTGTTTCCTGGTGGCCGTGATCATCTTCTGGTATCCCGGGTGACCAGTATATGTCCTTTTATGTAGTTCATCCATTATGAACCTCTTCAAGTCGTCACAATCTAGAATATAAAATATGTTTCTGTAAGTTAGCAGACCTCCATCTAGCATACAGTAGCCTTCATACTTTAGCCCTGCGGGTTCCTTCTACAGGTACGAGGTCACGGTCTGGAACAATGTGTCTGTTTCTTATGCATTCCTGACTCTTTCCTTGACATTCGTCTGGCAGGTGCTCACCACTGCCAGGTGAATTGTTTTCATACTTCTGCTAAGGGAATCAGCCACCATATTTTCCTTTCCTATGATATGTTTGATTTCGAAATAAAATTCGCTAAGGAGGGCCATCCACCTTGCTTGTCTAGCATTGAGTTTTGGTTGGTCAAACAGGTGTCGCAATCCACAGTGGTCTATCATAAGTACAAATTTCCTACCCAGGAGGTAATGCCTCCACATTTTTAAGGTGTGCACTATGGCAACCAGCTCTATATCATGGGTCACATAGTTGACTTCATGCTCATTCAATTTCCTAGATTCATAGCAGACTACGCTTCCTTCTTGCATAAGGACTCCTCCAAGCCCTTCCTTGCAAGCATTTGCGCACACGAGGAAGTCATTTTCGGGATCAACGATCTTCAGCACGGGTGCGTGGGTCAGAAGGTATTTCAGGGATTGAAATCTTTCTTCACATTCTTGTGTCCATATGAATTTAGCTCCCTTCTTCTGGATGGCAGTGATTGGACAAACAATCCTCGAGAATCCTTTTATAAATCTCCTATAGTATCATGTTAAGCCCATAAAGTATATAATATCTGAAACGTCCTTTGGGGTAGGCCATTCCATGATAGACCTAATCTTGTCAGGGTCTACTGCTACCCCTTCTTTAGATATGACATAGCCCAAGTAATGTATTTGCTTTTGGAAAAAATCACACTTGCTAAATTTGGCATAGAGCTAATGTTCTCTTAGCACTTGAAGTACAAGTCTAAGATGTTCCTCATGTTCCTCTCTATTCTTGGAGTAGATTAAGATATCGTCAATAAAATCTAGTACAAATTTGTCTAGGAATTTATTGAGCACATTTTTCATCAAGCACATAAAAGTGGCAGGGGCATTGGTTAATCCAAATGGTACTACCACAAACTCATAGAAACCATATCTCGTCCTAAAGGCGGTTTTGTGGATGTCTTCACCCTTGATTCGGACTTGATGATATCCAGATCTCAAGTCAATCTTTGAGAAGATGGAAGCACCTCCCAATTGATCGAACAAGTCATCGATCATAGGTAAGGGGTACTTGTTCTTTATGGTTACCTTATTGAGTTGTCTATAATCTATGCACAGTCGGAGGGTACCATCTTTCTTCTTCACAAACAAGACTGGTGCTCCCCATGGAGACACGCTGGGCCAGATATAGCCTTTGTCCATCATTTCTTTTAATTGTAATTTAATCTCAACTAGCTCGAGTGTGATCATCCTATAGGGTGTCCTAGACACTAGCACCGCTCCTTGTGCAAGTTCTATCGAGAAGTCAATGTCCCTTCTCGGAGGTAGACCTGGTACCTCTTCTAAAACACATCTCTATATTCTCTTAGTATGGGGTGGTCTTCGAGGCTTGGTCTGTCATCCTCAACTGATTTCAACACCTGTATCACATATAGTGGACATCCCTTTCTGCAATAATTTTTCATTTGAAGGGTTGATATTTGTCTCACCGAGACAGGTTTCTGGATCCCTTGAAGGGATATCCTTCTCCCTTCTTCACTTACACATTCTAAAGTTTTATGGTAACAGTCCAGTCTCATTTTATATGTGCCTAGCTGGTCCATACCAATCAACAGGTCATACGATCCTAGGGGTAGTATGTTAACGGTTGCTTGGGTGGGGAATCCACCCATGGTGAATTGGCAAGCTGATATGACCTCCACTACCTTTCTTTTGTTTCCAGTGGCTAACTGTACCAACCATGGCTTGGCATGTTTATGTGGCTGTAATTTACACTTATCAACAACCTGAGGAGCTATATAACTCAAATTTGAACCAGGGTCAATTAGAATAGACACTAGATGGTTGGTGATCATACCTTCCATCTCCACCGCTGAAGCTTGGTGGTCGGCTTGTTTATTATCCACAACTGCATAAATTTGTGGCATACTCCTGGCCATGTCATTAACGGTGGTAGCTTCTTGGATGTTGTAAATTCTCTTACTCTTCTGTTGTCAGTAGATGTTCTTCTCCACAACCCCAACATTTCAAGGGTTCTTTCTTTGGGTTATCAATCTTTCCTAGGGTTGATCCAAGAGGTTTATTTCCGCTCTGGGAGGGGAAATTCTGCTAGTGTACACTTCGGCTAGGAAATCTCATCCTTGAATCCTTCTTACAATTTTTAAAACTTGGGGATTTAAACCCCTTTTTCTAGAACCCTGAACTATTATTTTTCTTCCATCCTTCGCGAGGTTCTGGCCGAATACCAAACTGTTCATAACAATATCTTTCCTTTTAGATAGTGTCTTCTAGGGTCTTTGGCTTGTCAAACTCAATCCTGTTATGATAGTTCTTAGGTAGCTCACTGATGAATCGTTGCACCTTTTCCTTTTCTGCTTTTATATAGGGTACGTACCTCAACAACTCAAGGAATCAGCTGACATGTTCCTCTATGGTGAGTTGTCCCAAATTGAGTTCATAGAACTCTTTAGTATTTTCATCGAAATACTTTTCCGACAGATACTTCTTCTTGAAGTATTTTTCAAACCATTCCCAAGACAAGTCTTCTTCATGAATCCCTTTCACATTCTTAAGGTCTTCCCACCAAATGGAAGCCTTCCCATTCAGGTTTAAAGTGGCTACTCGGGCCTTCAAGTTTTCTGAGAAGTCATGGACTCTAAAATACTTCTTTAGTCCAAGCAGCCAGGCCTATGCTTCCTCTCCCCTCTTTATCTCACCGTAAAAAGAGGGTCGTTTGGCCTTCTTGACTTCTTCAAGATTATAGTTTTTGGAATGCTTTTGTTTCTTCCGTTTTCTTTGAGAATGTGGCCTAGTTCTGCTACTAGAAGATCCCTCTGAGTCGCCAGTTTCCTTTCCAGAGGAATCGTCTGATGCTTGTCCCCTATCTCCGGGGTGGACCTTTCTCGAGGTTCTCTTCCCAGTGTGGCCACTTAAAATACCACGTTTATGTATCTCAGGTGGACTTCGAATCCTCTTTGTCTGTCTTCGGTCCACGTAACTGGTGTTAGGTTCATGCTGCAGTTGTCTTTGTATATCAGATAAACTCTGCAACAAGACTGCATTAATTTATGTTTTCTTCTCTTGCTCTTTTATCAACCTCTCGTTGTCGGCCTTGCAGCTTTATAGTTCGGCCATGAGACTCCTCACAGTCTCAGCTAGATCCGGAGGGGTCTCTACCACCCTCCTTTCGTCAGACTCTTCGTATTTATTCTGGGATCCATCCCCCACTTCGTGGCATGTCACCATTCTATACGTTTGCAGTTTTCCATGGCTGATCGTCTGCTTGCGTGCAGAAAAAACACTTATTGTCAGCTAACATTACATTTCTTCATAACCAACACTTAATTCATATTTCTTAAATGCATACACACCATAGAAATGCATACACACATAGCAATAAGTTGTCATTATTTCTATAACAAGGGCTTAACCATCCTTTTTAGGAAGGGAGTAAGGTAAGATGTCACTTTTTAATGTGCTCGTCCATGAGCCCAAACAGGCCGAGTGTTGTAACCATGCTCTGATACCATTTTGTAACACACCCAAGACGACGAATACAATCTTTTGCCTTTCTCAAGGGACAAAATCTCAATTTCTGAAACCAAACAATTCTCTAAGACTTGATGGTCTCGTTCTATAGTTAAACGCATAACCTTTCAGTTTCTTAGTGAAAGTTTAAGGGTATATGCGACCTTCCCCTTCGCCCTACTGTGAAAACTCGGAGTGTCGAGCAATAGCTCCTTTTGTGATTCGGTTTGCACGATTAAGTTCCAAGTGGAAGTTTCTCTCACATGGCCATGGGTTGTGACCACCCCTCTACCCAAAAGGCGTTTTGGGACTTCACATGTCGGGTATTCTACATGTGAGTTACCCTGACTTTCCCAACTTTCGAAACTCGACAAGGGTCTAGCGCATTCTAGCTCTTCCCTTATCCTCCTCCACGTGACCACTACCCGCGACCATAGGCTTAACCTAAATGGCACGTCGCGTTTCGCGACTTCAGGACTTTCGATGCAAGGCGCCCCAACTCCTCCAACTCCCGAGTTCCAAAAGGGATTAATAACTGTTAGCTCCCTCCTCTGGCCTTTGTCCATGTGACCATTTACTACGACCTGGAGCCTAACTCCAAGGCACGTCAGAACTTCGCATATAGCGAGTTCTCACGACTCCCCTCTTTGACTTTTCTACCCTGCAAGTCAGCGAAATGCTGAGATCTCGCCATGTGTCCTCCTTAATGGATGACCACGATCAAATCGAAATTTTGCATATCACGAGTTCGAACAGTTATGCTCTTTGACCCTCTTGCTCTGTGAGTCAACAAAATGTTGATATCTCACCACATGTCCTCCTTAATGGACGACCACGATTAAATCGCGATTTCGCATATCGTGAGTTCGAGTAGTTATTCTCTTTGACCCTCTTGCTCTGCGAGTCAACGAAATGCTGAGATCTCTCCACATGTCCTCCTTAATGGACGACCACGATCAAACCAGAACTTGTCTCGTGCACCTTCCTCCGGATCCAACGACTTTTGGTTCACACACTTCAAATCTAATGGCTCAGATCCGTTTTCCTCCTGTGCTCACTTCTCGTTGTCTGAACGTGGATTGGCCCAGATATTCTCTTCCACAACTGGGTCCTTAGGGAATTTTGAATTTCCACATACTCCTTGCATTAATCCGTTCGCATCGGATCGATGATCCACGACCTTCCTTGGTCCAACGGTCTGGACCACATCGAAACATCCACTCATCTACCAAATGAAAGGGTATTCCCTTTTGATACCTAAATTTCGCTATCATTCCTAAGCTTTGTCAGTTCTGAAGGATTAAGAGCGTTGCGCTCCTTCTCCTAGACTTAACACCTAGGAGGGTCTTCTTCACAGTTCTTGTGCTCCTTCATTTAGTCTAGAATTTAGGTGGTTCTTAGTCTCCGCTTGCCTCGTAGAGAGCTTGTGCATATCTGCACTACCTCTCCTGAGCTTAATAGACTCCGTCCTCACAGTGATTGCGGGATTCAACCTCCACAATCAGGGAAGTACTCACTCGACTCTAGGACAGGGATGCATTTCCCTGGGAAGGTGCTTTTGAGTAATTTAACTAGAACATAAGGGAAATCAAGCAGATGTAGAAGTTCTCAAGGACGAAAGCATACTCTTAATTTCATCATTCAATGCAGAAAACCATTTACAGGCATACAAAAACAAGCATGCATCCATTATTTCCAATTTAGAGTTCAAGGCATAAAAACACTTATCAGAACCATAAAGCGTGAAGAAACTGCTGAGAGGGGTGCTCGTTTCCACCCAACCATAGGCTCAGTCACTTCCAATGGATTTATCACTGGCCACGATGCTCTAAGATTCAATCTCTGACTTCCAGCTTGACGGAAGTTAGGGACGAAGGTTACTCTCCTTCTCCCCATACAGGAATAGGTAAGGATGAAGGATTAATCTCCTTCGCCTGTCTCTGTCCATCTATTCCCTATGATCAGAACTCGCTTGTTCACTTTTGATCCTTCCTCAAACCCAAGAGCTCTGCTCCTCATCTCTTCACTCTTCGTCGGCCAGGCCCCTCTGTCCACCATGCTTCCCTTATTGCCTCCATCGACAAGGTTGCGTGTGGCTCGAATCCCCCCATCCGTGGTCAGGTCCAGAAGCTATACAGATGGGCAGTCTGCCCCATCCCTCATTAACTCTTGAGGAGGCCCTTCCCACCTACCAGCCTGACGAAAATTCATTCCTGGTCATAGGGTTATTCTGATCTGAGCAAAATTAACTCCAGCATGGTATTGGTTCAATGGAGGTTAACACAACCATTCTAAGTCCCCTCCACCACCTTTTCATCAGCAATTGTGGCCTCTCTTAGCACGTCCCCTTCTCAGCAGTCATGCAACATGTAACATTTTCTATTACAATAATCAAAATTTACATTCATCGATCTTCTACACAAGGTCCATCAAATCAAACATTCACACTTTTAAGTTTTCCATAGTTCCTCGGTCCATATAGTTATATTTACATACTGGGGAAAACAAGGTGTTACAAAACTCCACAGAAAAAGGAAAAAGGCGAAGCTTGATTTAAGGGAATATTTTATTAATATTTATGAAAGATTAATTTATGGACATATATTTATCCTAAGTTCCCGAAGGTAGGTAACGGGTCACCAAGTGGCTAAAGCTACTTCTGAATGTGACAATTGTCGAGTTGAAGGCATGCAATATATATTGTTAGCCTTAGTGTAATTCAGGGGATTATCACTCATTTTCGGGAATCATTCTAACAAATTTCCTTTACGAAGGAATACATATTTTGTTGTAACTTATTGTTATTTCTTAACCATGTGCTTGGGGAAGGCTCGTTTACTGTCGAAGAGGCGGGTTGTCAAGCCCGTGAGCATTCTCTCCAGGTGAGAGTTTGTTGGGAATTGTTTCCTGGTGTGTTGGGCATTAGATACAGGGATCTGAGACTTCCTGTCTGGCCTATTGCTAAAGCCCCGGAAGGGAAGTGGGGTAGTCGAAGGACTATTGAGAAGAGAAGGGGAACAATTACTGGGGTGGGACATGCATGTGGGGAATGAGGGACTGTATGCTAGTTGCAACAGTCAGTGCCTTGGATTAAGTCTTTTATTGAATATTAGACCATAGCCTAGAAATAGGAACCTTTTTTCCTGTGGATTTTAAACTCGGCTCGAGGGTGACCTATCGTTGAAAGTTTATGAGTGACATAGTCTATGGCTGGGAGGAACATCTAATTCCTGCACACAGTTGGTGACTTTTCATAAGAGATACGTGCCCTTCACATGCGTATTTAATTACTATGTGCTCTAATGTTATATTTTAAATGGGTTCATATTCTGTATGAGTTTGCATCTATTTATTTGTAGTTAAATCAATGCAATGTTATTGCTTATTGAACCCATTTATACAGGTGGGTACTATGATATGACCCCAAGTGGGGAATATATGGGGTTAAATGTATATGATATGACCCTAAGGGGGGCATATATGAGGTTAAATGCACATGTAATGTGTAAATGTATATGTAATAGGGTCGACCTAATAATAAAAGGGGTCAAATGTGAAATGTGAATAGGTATATAGATATCATGTACTCATTATTGAGGACATGTAAATTGTCATGTATGGATGTATTTGGGTATTTGGTTCATAACATAAAAACATTATATGCTTTGATGAGGTAGTTCTTTCGGATTCATTGCATTGGTTTTTTATTTTCAACGTTTTGGACCAAACCAATGTGGTCCATCATCAGGAAAAGTTTTTGAGATATGAAGGAAAAATGATAAATCAAGTGTATAAATACATGAAATTTTTTTTATGAAGAGACGACTTATTAAAATATGAAATCTAAAAATATAAAACCTAAAAATTATTATTTATTAATTAATTTCTAGAATCAGTCCTTATGGTTAGTGTTGGGATCCAATTATGACTAATTTTCCATCCATCATCTTTGTTTAGATTGTTAGGTTGTTTTTCAATCTCGATGGCTTCCCTAAATTTCCTATTGTGATAGTGATCTATCTTAGCAATAATTTTGGTGTCTTGAATACAAATGTGATGTTAGTTTTGTCTGAATGTTCTACTAAAGATGAGGGACGAGTGCGATTGTGCTTGATGTCAGCAGCATGTTCTTGAATCCTAATTCTAAAGGAACGACATGTTTCTCCTATGTATTGTTTACCACATGAGCATGGGATCATATAGACACCCTTCTGTTTAATGGGATCAACATGGTCTTTGACTGACCTAGGGGAATTCCTAATAGTGTTTAAGGGTTTGAAAGTTGCCCCAATTATTTTCTTCTTCAAAATCCTAGCAAGCTTGTTTGTTGTCCCTTGTATGTAAGGTAAGAAAACCTTGGACACATCATTATTTGTTTGTTCTTTATTTCTACATGTTTTAGTGGCATTTCGAAAGGCTTTAATCACCTTATGTTTTTTATATATGTTATCTTTTAAAACATTGAGGAGATGATTTTTTTCTTCATCAAGGTTTTCATCATCAAAGATTCTAAAGGCCCTAATAGCTAGGGTGTTGAGAACCCTTAATTTTTGGGCAGGGTGATGATGGGAATTGGTATGAAGCTACTGTTTCGTGTGAGTTTTCTTCCTATAAACTTGGTGGGATAAGGATCCATCAGGTCTTTTTGTGACTCTAACATCTAGAAAAGGAAGACTACCTTTATCTTCAACCTCCATAGTGAATTTGATGTGATTATATTGTTTATTGAGGTGATTCACAAATTCGTTTAATTTGTCACAACCATGGGGCCAAATGACAAAAGTATAATCGAAAAACCTATTCTAGTATTTGGGTTGGAAGGGTGAGGAGATAAGGGATTTTCTTTCCAAATCCTCCATGAATAAATTAGCTATGATGGGAGAGAGGGGGGATCCCATAGAAACCCCACAAGTTTGTTCATATATGTCACCCTCGAAACTAAAAAATGTGGATTTCAAACACATTTCAACTAACTTAGCAGTATCTTGGTCAGTGATGTTCTTGATGACCTCCATAGCTCCATCAATGTGAATTTTAGTAAAGAGAGAAACAACATCAAAACTTACGAGGGTTTCATCCTTGTCCAATTTGATGTTTTTGATCTTGTTTACAAAGAAGGTGGAATCTTTAACAAAAAAGCTAGTATTGTCAACTAAGGGTTTGAGTTTATGAGCCAGATATTTTGCAAGTTGATAAGTAGGACTGCCTATTGTGTTGACAATAGGTCTAAGCAGGGCCCCTTCCTTATGAATTTTGGGAAGCCCATAGATCCTTGGGGTGGAAGGGCAATTAACAAGCAATTTATTTTTATCATCATTATTTATATTGCTTAACTTAATGGCATTGGAGACTTCCCTTGCAATCTTTTTTAGGGGATTTTTATTAAGTTTCTTATAACTTCCATTGTTATTGAGGTGGTCTAGTATTTTTTCAATGTAATTATCCTTGTTCATAATGACAACAGCCCCACCTTTGTCTGCTTTTAGAACTGCTAAGTTCCAATTATTGTTTAGGGATTTTAGAGCCAAAAATTCTTATTTAGTGATATTGCTCTTTGGTGGTTTTACTCTGCGGAGAATTATTGAGCAATCTTGTCTTATTTCTTCTTTAACATTGTCTGAAATGTTTTTAGTACCATTTTCAATGCTACATAAGATATCCTCGACATGAATTTTTCAAGGGGCAATAGCAAAGTTAAGACCCCTTTCTAGTAACCTAGTAGTGTATTCATCGATGGGATGGGTAGATAGGTTGATTACTAAATTATTACGTTCAATGGATCTGACTTGGTTGCTATTACACTCAATAGTTTTAACCTAGTTTCTATTGTTATTGGAAATACTAGGGACGAGATTAGGGTACACGTTATTTTTATTGTTACCAACACAACCACTATTGGATAAAAAAACCAATGCGATGAATCTGAAAGAACTACCTCATCATAACAATGGTCGCAAAATTCTTAGAACACAAATTATATTCTTTTCAATCTGGCTTGTTGTGAGGATTGAAGGCCAAGAGTAAACTAGAAAAAAAAAAACTCTTTTTGTTGTAATAGGTTGTGTATAGTTTTTATTTTATTTTTTTACTACAATGGGAAAACCTATCGTAACTCAGTTGTCAACCAATAGTGGGAACAACTATCGTTGGTTCCTATTTGTGAATGTAGGTTGACTCATTATCGTTATTCAAGGAAAACCATGCCACCTGGAATAACCTGTTGGTGGTGTGTAAGGGGGCATACTTACACACTTGCCATATTGATCCAGGAGGATCTATAAGGAAAAAAATCAAAGTCCTAAATTCTCATAAAAAAAATGGCACCAAGTCGAATGTCTCATCGATAGATTTCTTTCGGCGTAAACGATTCATCAAACGGAGTTAGGACGAAGAAGTTATGGATGATCAAAGTTATGGTCAACCCAGTCAAAGTCAACCTGATGACATCAACATCCGTACATATAACGCCATTAGCCAAATATGCAGAGGTCACATCAACATAAGACATGGCAGCATGACATGCTAACATGTGGCATGTTGATTTAGCTCTTTTGGTGGCCACTTGGGCCAATTGGCAAGTGCCACGTGGCACCCCCAGGTGACACCACGTGGCACCACCGAGGGGCCACCACGTGGCCCTCAGATAGACCGAAACATGGCAGCCTCACACAGTGACCAATGACAATTGACTCAGCATATGACTAGACAGGGGGCAACATGTCCCAATCCGCCACATGGCCCAATCACATGGCACCACATGGCAGCCTCAAAATGCCCAATGGGCTATGGATAAAAAATCAAAATTGAAAAATGAGGTTGACCCCTGACCGACCGACGACCAACGCTAGTGGAAACACTCCGCAAAATCTGGCAAATTGCAACGCACTTCCGGTGACAAGGAATAAATGATGCCCGAAAACCATATTTTCGTGCAGGAGTCTCATCCAACTTGGCACAGGTGTTAAAGTTATCGGTGGGAACACCAATTTTGATGAAGGTTAAAATGGTTTTGATAGTATGATATATGGTTGCTACCATATATATGTAATACGTTGTAACTTATGCTAAAAATGGGGAGCCCGCGGGTTTGACCCCGGGTCTCCCCAACCATAGCCCACTATTATTACCATTACGCCAAAGTTGGAACTTGTTAAATATCGCCAAGTAACTTTACTTAAAGGCATTCTATCAATGAGCGATGGGAATCCCCTCCCAACAATACGATGGGCACATTTTCCAATGCAACTATGGGAGCAATAATTGCAGGTTGTCGAAACACTTTACGAGGCAAAGAGCCCAAGAGGGGCCTGGGATGAGCAGTGTCAAAATTTCATGATTTGATAGTCATTTATGCACGTTTTCTCTCCATGAGTCCACCAGTGATGTCCATTTTTACATTTGGGCAACAAATCAGAAGTCCATTTCTCATACTAGAGGTATAATGATGTATTTATGCCAATTTTAATTGTTGAGACAATAAAAATCCTCTCCATTTTGAAGTGGGCCCAAAGATGTAGTCCATCCTTGGGACGAACTATGTTATCATGTCTTGTGTTCTTTCTCTTCTTCTGACTTTTCTCCATGATTATGTCATCTTTAATTAATGTTGTACATAAGCTTTGATTCATACTATTAATGCAATTTATGTAATGTCATCAAGGGAAAGATCCTGGATCAAGTTGGTATCAAAGCAGTCTTCTTTGACTTGAATTGCGAGTGTGAATGCTTACCAGGGCCAAGCTCAAAGTAGGTGAAGGAAAACTTAAGACTTTCAACCCAAAGATTGGACGTGCAACTCAAGGAAGGAAAATGGATGATGAAGAGAGGCGTGTCGAGCATGAGCACAACTTTCAAATGATATTGTACTAGATGTCATACATGCTAGAAAAATTGTATGTAGATTATGAGAAGAGAGTTTCAAAGAAGGATAAGAAGAAGAAAGTTAAAAAAGACGATAATGCTTCAGTGAACCATGGAATTGGAGGAGAACCTTTCGAGACTCCATCACCATCTTCAAGTTCAAGCTCTTCTTCCTCTTCCTCTCATTCTCATCAGTCTCAACATTCTCATCATTATAGTTTTCATCCAAGTACTTCTAAAAATCCATTGTTGAAACTAGATGTGAAATTTAATTTGTCCATGTTTAATGGAGAAGCTAATGCAGATAAGCTTAATAATTGGATAAGACAAATCAGATTTTACTGCAATGTACAACAAATCGAAGAGGAAGAGGCAAAGATCTAGTTGGATTCTCTTCAGCTGGAAGGCACAACTCTTGTTTGGTGGGAGAGCAAACTTCGAAAAGGTAGTAAGCATAATGGTAAACTCATTTCTTCATGGTCTAAATTTACATCTGCATTGAAAAAGCAATTCTATCCACTAGGTTATGTTCAAAAAGCCATGATGGAATGGAAAAATTTAAGACAGGGTAAAGGTTAGAGTGTTCAAAGTTTTACAGAGGAATTTAGGAAACAAGCACTTGCATTGAATATTCCCTTATATTATCATGAAATTTTGATGAAGTATATTGATGCAGTTCATAGTTACATTCGACATACATTATTATTTTTTAACCCCACAAACTTAGATGAGGTGTGTGTGCAAGCAACTCACCTTGAAAGCAGGGGAAATAATGAACGAGAAGATCACAAGCATCCAGAAGACCATTTCAAAAGGAAAGGCAAAGGAAAGGATAAGAGGACAACTACAACAAAGAAAGAGGGAGAGAAATCATATTGCACTCATTGCCATAAATATGGGCACGATGATGAGCATTGTTGGAAGTTGCATCCATAGTTAAGATCAAAGTGATTTGGTGGCCAAAGGAAGTAGAAAATTGTTTCTACCATGCAAAAAGACCTAGATTCTGACTCAAACAATGAAGAGAAAATCACAGCGGTTGGACTACAATGTAAAGTTTCCTTGCATGCTAGTTCAAGTTATGAAATTCCATCTCTTGAAAATGATGAAAGAAGAAGTGAATTATTCCACATAAGAGCAGTGACAAAGCACACAAAAATGGAAACTTTGTTTGATCTAGGCTCACAAGTTAACTTGATATCTAAAGAGATTGTATGGAAATTGGGATTAACCACAACACCTCTCCAAAAACCTTGCCCTCTTGGTTGGGTACATGATAATGCAAAACTTCAGGTTACCAATTAGTGTAGATTGAGGTTTGATATTTCTTCTAAGCTAATAGATGAGCTTGATTTGGATGTATTTCCTTTGGATCTTTGTGGTATTGTATTAGGGAGTCCTTATCTTTATGACAGAAAATAAATCTTCTTCCGAAAAGAGAACAAATACCATCTCACAAAAGATGGAGTGGAGTATATTGTTAGATCTCATAACATGGAAGCAAACCCATCACTTATTAGTGTAGGTCAAATGAAGAGAGTTATACATACTTGTAAGAACCTTGTGCTTACAATTGTAAGAACTAAAGAGCCTGATAAGTCCAATGCTCTCGATACTCTTAATCTTTTACACAAAAATGAAATGCTTGAGATGAGGCAGGTCTTTCAGTGGGGAGGCAAACAGAAAAGGGCCTTCGACGCTTTGGGAGAAAAGATCAACATGCACCGATACTAGCTATACTAGACCTTCAACAACCATTCAAGGTTGCAACCGATATCGGTACAAATTCCATGAGAGTAGATATACCTTTTAGACCTCCTAGTTTTGCATATGTTGTTTTGAAGAATGTTCATGTTAGCTATGTTGAAAAATATACTATTGACGAAGTCTTCAAAAATGTATTTGAGAGGCTAATACATGGCTTGCAGGTGAAAATATTTTGGTTGTAGGACAAACTATTCTACCATTTGGGTAAACCTCATATTCCTACCATTGTGAAAATGCAGGTAATTGGAGAAGCTTACACTTCTCTTGTATTTGGGCATTTTGGGGTAGACTGGATTGTAATGTATTTGCTAAGGCTATGTTTTCCTTGAATGAATGTAATTGTAACCATGAATGTAAAGGGGTCTGTGTTGTGCATTTTTAAGCCCACTAATAGAAAATTGGGGTTGTACACACCACTCCCTATTCCTTCTCATCCTTGGAAGAGTATATCCTTGGATTTTGTAGGGGAGTTGTCTATGTCAAAAATGGGTCATGACTACTTGCATGTAGTAGTGCATAGGTTTAGCAAGACGTGTGTCTTGGTGTTATGTAAAAAGAAAATCATTGTTGAGCGATTTGCTCACCTTTTCTTTCAACATGTATGGGTCCACTTTGGAATGCCCACATCCAATATCTCGGATCGAGACACTTGATTCCTTGGAAATTTTTTGTAGAGAATGATGGACACCAAGTTGAAGAGGAGTGTTGCTTTCCATCCACATGTCAACAGAAAGACATAGGTTGTTAACAGAACAATGGTTCACTTGCTCCGAGGTTCTGACAACAAACATCCCAAGTTGTGGTGTGACAAGCATAGAGTTGATCACCAGTTTCAAGGGGGAGATCAAGTGTGGTTCCACATTAGTAGATTTCAGTTGAAGGGAGAAGGAAAGATGCTCAAACCCATCAGATATGGACTCTTCACCATCTTGGAGAAAATTGGCACAAATGCCTTTCACCTCGATCTACCACCGTACATGCAGACATACTCAGTTGTGAACGTAGAGAATCTGAAACTTTATGAGCCTCCAATGATCATGGATCAACGAGAGATTGTTTTGTTACCTTCAGTACATGAGTTTTCTCCTGAGTACTTGGATGAGTTGAAGGAAGATATCATCCTGGACATAAGGAGGAGGACTTCACGCAGGGGTGATGTAGAAAATCTTTGAGTAGCGTGAAGGGCACACATCCAAGTAAAGCACGATGGATAGAGAAAGAGAAAGTGAGGTAAAAATTCCCTCGCTTTCCTGTTGATTGATGAGGCTTTTGGAGGCCCAAAATCTTCTTAGTGGGGAGGAATGATCTAGGAGGATCTAAAAGGGAAAAAATTCAAAGTCCTCAAATCTAAAAAAAAATGCACCAAGTCAAAGAGATTGTTGAGAGATTTTTGTCGGCATAAATGGTTCGTCAAACGGAGTCCGAACGAAGAAGTTATGGACGGTCAAAGTTGCAGTCAACCCAGTCAAAGTCAACCTGTTGACATCAACATCCATATAGATGACATCAACAGCCAACTATGCAGAGGTGACATCAGCATGATATGTGGCAACATGATAGGATGACACATGGCAACACAACAGGCTGACATGTGGCATGTTGATTTGGATTTTTTGGTGGCCACTTGGGCCAATTGGCGAGTGTTGCGTGGCACCCCCAGGTGATGCCAGGTGACACCACCCAGGGGTCACCATGTCGCCCTCATATAGACTGACACATGGCAGCCTCACACAGTGACAATGGTTTTTGATTCGACGGATGATTGGACAGGGGCAGCCTATCCCAGGGCACCATGTGGTAGCCCCAAAATGCCCAATATGGGCTACGCTACGGATCAAAAATCAAAATTGAAAAACGGGGCCGATCCCAGACCAGTTAGCACTGAACCCGGCGATCAACCCCGACGACAACACCCCGCAAAATCTGGCGAATCCCAATGCACTTTCGGTGGCAAGGAATAAATGAGGCCCGACAACAATATTTCTGTGCAGGACTCCCATCCAACTTGGTGCAGGTGTTAAAGTTATCGGCGGGAACACCAATTTTGGCGAAGGTTAAAACAATTTTGGTAGTATGATATATGGTTGCTACCATATATATGTAATAAGTTGTAACTTATGCCAAAAATGGGGAGCCCATGGGTTTGACCCCTGGTCTCCCCAACCATAACCCACTATTATTACTACTATACCAAGGTTGGAACTTGGCAAATATTGCCAAGTAACTTTACTTAAAGGCTTTCTATCAACGAGCGACAGGAGTCCGCGCCCAACAGTACGATGGACACATTTTTCGATACATGTACGTGAATAATAATTGCATGTTGTCGACACACTTTACGAGGTGAAGAGCCCAAGAGGGGCCTGGGATGAGCAATGTCATAATTTCATGATTTGACGCTAGTGATGTTCGTTTTTTCATATGGGAAACATATCATAAGGCCATTTTCAAACTTGAGGTATAATGATGTATTTATGCCAATTTTAATTGTTGAGATAATATAAAGCCTCTTCAGTTCGAAGTGGGCCCAGAGACGTAGTCCATCCTTGGGACGAACTTCGTTATCATGTCTTGTGTTCTTACTCTTCGTCTCATCTTTTCTCCATGATTATGTCATCTTTAATTAATGTTGTACATAAGCTTTGATTCATACTCTTAATGCAATTTATGTAATGTCATTGAGGAAAAGATCCTGGATCACATATGCCTATGTGTCTTGGGTTGTTAACTTGTTTCCTTACGTCCAAGGAAAATGAGCTCTTAACCAAGCAGAAATAGTTTTAGATCATACTCCACGACCAATTAGGTTGTGTATAGTTGCAAACATTTTCTTTTTCTTTAATACAATTATAATCATTATTTTAAAAAAATGTAATTTTTTATAATCAACTTTTATTAAATATTTATATTATATAATATTTAAAATTGAAATATCTA
>ML863772.1:35220-49230 GCA_009831015.1 Picea engelmannii | reverse complement strand
CCAAGGGAAAGGGGGTCTCATCACGAGCCAACCTTCTCATCTCTGTGAAAGTACTTGTGGGTAACACTGTCAACTCTGGTCACCATGCCAAGGCAGTGTCCTCTGGTTAGCCCTTGAATAAAAAGAAAAAGAAGAAGAAAAAGAAAATAAAAGAATAAAGCAAGAAAAAGAATAAAGGCAATAACGGGCTTGGAAAAAATGCATCCGTGACAGGTACAACTCGCTTTCTACAAAGGCACCCATAGATAACATTATGCATCCTTGGTCCTCACTGCACCCACATGTCTGGACATCCCCTAGCCACATCACCTCACTTACATGGCTTGGATGAAATCTTCCTGGAAACTTTCCTTTTCTTGTGGATACTAGCCCAATAGGACGTCTTGTCTTTTTCTCCAATCTTCTATTGCAGGTTTTTGTAATATCTTTGACCTATTGACTGATGTATTAGGGTTTTTATGCATATGTTTAATAATGTTGATGATGAGATGTGATTAACATTGCCATGATCCCGGTGACTGATGAGCCCATGGAGGGTATAGCTTTTGATGTGTAGGACCATGCCCGACGGACAGGTACCATTTGGACCGATACACATGGGGAGATGACCAGTTCAGACCTCCATGGGGCTGAAGAGCCCACCAGATGGATGCCGAGACCGCATCAGGGGGTAGAGATAGGATGGAGATGGATCATGGCTTTTGCACCGAAGAGGAAGAGGACGTTCCATCAGAGGCACTCCGGTAGGACTAGACCTAGGGGTAATGAACCCTTTTCAGTGGAACGCTAGCCTTGGAAGGCTTAGGACGTCCCCATCTTTACCATGATGTCATCCAACTTCATGGACACTTTTGGAGGCAGACTGGGCAGCAGTGGCACATGTGGCATGTTGGAGAGGCCGTTGGAGGGCTAACGTTTTGCTCCTAGATGTCTCATTTTCCCTAGAAGGGGCTAGCGCCTCCCTTGAAGGGGATTTTACTCTCTTTGCAGCTCAATTAGGGTTGTAATTTGACAATTTAATGTAAAAACAATATTATTTTGACATTATGGCCTTGTCGGCCTTTTTATGACCTAAAAAGTAAAATTAGGTCATTGATACACTATATATTGAGGGTTTTGACTCATTTTATCATCAATTATCACGCACTCATTAGTGAGGTCTGATTTTAGCGCCCTATAGGGGTTTTTGGTTGAACTAAGTGATGCGCACTTGTTGAAGGAAGAGATTTTTTGGCATTTATGGTGTTTCTCTTGAAGGAAGGTGTTACAACTAGGGTTTGCATGGTTATTTCTTCATGATTTGTAAGTATTTTTCTGCAAAACTTCTTGATTGAATGGTTGTAGTTTGATTTCTTGCATCTATTTATAAATATTGTTGAATCAAAACCCTAGGGGACAAACACACAAGTAGGTCATTGTCTCATGTCCCTTGATAGAGAAGCCTTAAGCCATTGAAGAGGAAAAAGAGAGCCTAGCCATAGCTACACTCCTTTTTCTTTCTCCCTTATGCTAGCCGTGCCCTTTTGAGCCAAGAAGAGTGAGACGTCCCTGGCCTAGTCTCACTACATCAGGGCCGTACTGTTCTAGGTTTGCTGATAGGCTTTGCTCTAGCAACACCTCCCTCAACAAAACCTCTTGTCTTGGTCTTTTTTTTCAGTTTTTGGGCTAGCCGTTTGCCGGGAAGGAGGAGAGAGCACGAGGCCTTGCTTTTGCAACACCGGAGTGAGCCTCTCTCCCCTAGGGTTCTACTTTTAAGGCCCTGCTCTAGCAGCACCTTGAAACTTTTCCCTCCAGTCCTTTGAAATCTCTTTCCCTTCAACTCTTGCGTCCATCATTTATTGACTCCTTTAATCCTAAAGCACTGATCTCCAGCCTCCAGCGTTGAAGTGAAATCAAATCCAAACACTCTCAAACTTCTTTTAACGCTGAAACCCTAATTACACTAACCCTAACCTACTAACCCTAGAATGCTAACGTCACCCTTGGTTATTTCATCTTGATGCAACAACGTTTCATTTTATAAGCAATTGAATGGTAGTTAAGAGATTTATTGGATTGAGTGTTGAATTGTTACATCGAATGCTGTATCATTCTAGTATTTATTGATGAAGTGACATAACTGCTATTGCTACTTTGTAAACATTGACTTCGTCAACATTTACTTTCAAATTGCTCATATTGAATATAAGATAGTCACTGATTTATATGAGGTATTAACCAAGATTGCACATATTAGTTTCCTTCTTGTGTTTTCTCAAGCAGGTGCTCTTCTTTTCTTTGGTTATACTCTATTATTGGCTGTTTAGCTGGGACTATCTGATTGGCGGTAATCTGTGAGGGGGGAAATTTGTCTTTGTAGTATTAGCCTTTGCCCTTTCAAAACCCCAAGTTACCGGGGACATCTCCCCTGGGCCTAGCCTCCCTAAATAGAAAGAACCTCCCCATTGTAGTGACATTGGGTGGGGAAGGTTCCTGTTTCGCTAGTTTGACCTACTATTCTTTAGCCTTTCTTGCATCTACAAACTGTGCGATAACAGGCCTTTAGACCCTTTTTCCCATGAGGTAAGGTACAACCCTTCCTAGTGTAGCCAATCCAATGCCCAAACAAGGATAGGGGAGATGGAAGGAATGAAGATGGAAAATTATAATTATGGAGGGAACGGACGATGACTTTTCACAGATCCACCCAGTAGCAACCCATCCTAAAGGGAAATCAACTTACTAGGGCACCGTGTCACCCTTCCAGGTTTGAACGAGGCAAAGAGCATAATTTCCAAGCAAACGTCATGAAATGAAGAAGGATTTGATACATGTTCAAGTGCTTTAAAAATCAGAGTGATACATACCATGATACCCAGACTCATTACCTCATGGAGCAAGACTCACTGCTACTTTAGGACCAAGATGGTGTGATGGATACTGTTGTTGGTGATAGGTGGACTGCACTGAAGAAAAGAGGGGCCCTCCGGGGCCATGCTCAAGTCGTCTGGTTCTCGGTACTCCATGTTTAGGAGCTGTGGGCCTTGAGATGTGATTTCCTTAGTTATCCCTAGGCTAGGGGATAACATTTGGCTCCAAGTCGGGGACATGTGCTCACCGTAGAGCGCATGAGAGCCTCAACATCTTTGGTATGACCTGTGCTTGCTAAATCTCAACAAAAGACTTTAGTAATCCCTAGGGTGGTGATATCACCCCTCGTCCATATATGATAAAATAAACAAATAAAAGCATCTCTAGTCTAACATATGATTATGAGCATACATATATACATAATGAAACAAGACAATATGAAAATTGCAACTAGAACTATGCTAACATGATATGCAGTGGTATGTACAATGGATGCAAAATGCCTACCTATTCTAACTTACCTGTACTTACATGTGAAGTCAAGTCTCTGCCCCAAGATGGGGTTTGAGGAGGCGTCCATTAACTGGTAATGGATGTTTCCTCCCTTCAAGCGTAGATAGATAGTAGGCATCATTGAATGGCTTCATTCTGATTCTGAAGGGTCCAAGACAAAATTGTGCACTCCCTTTGACATGGTTAGGCTCACCCTTCTTTGTGTCACACATCCATACCGTGTCTCCCTCTTGATACTCTTTTACTTCAAACTTCGTTGTTCCCTGTATTACCCTGGTGTATTGTCTTGAGGGAGGAGGGTGGGATTCAGTTGTAAGGACTTCTTGTTGGATTGGTTTAACCAATATATCATTATCCCCCTTTTTTAGCAGTTTGACAGAGCCAACTTCTTTGCCCTTATATTTATCTAGGAGTTGTTGATACTCTTGTTTCTTTGGCTATTGTATCTCATCAAAATCCTCCTTTGTGGTGAAAGGAAAATCCTCTGGAGAAAACGCAGGAAGACTTTACTTAGTTGGTTCATGTGTTTCACTGATCTTAGTATCATTGTCAATCTCTTGTACATGAGCCTTGGCCATTGGCATATTTGGAAGGCATGCAATCGTCCCATCCTTCATAGGCACGTTGATATAAGTTAAATCCATCTCTAGTGTCCACCCAACATTGCAGCGAACTTCCTGGACAAAAGCATGCCCCATACATCAGGGACATCTACCACCACAACATCCATATGGATCACTCTCTTAGGATATTTACCAAGGTGTACGTCGACGTTCTCAACTACCCCATGGGTAGGTATGGCCCTGGATTCAAAATCGCACACATTTCTATAAGGTCGTATAGCCTTTAGGCCCAGTTGCTCCATAACTTTCAAAGACATCATGTTGGCACGTGCTCTTGAGTCAAGCATACAGTTGTTGAGACATTTGTTATTTACTATCAATGACATAAAGAAAGGTGGGTGCCCATCGTATTGAACCTTGAAATGATTTGCTTGTAGCATAATAGGAGGGCCTATTGGTTCATCCAACACATTGAAAAACTTTTCAAACCTTTCTTTCATGGATGGAACCTTGATAATTTCCTTCAACGGGATGGTTACATGCATTTTGGCCAATGTGCCTTTCAAGTCAAAATTTAAGTCAACCTTGTTAGCCTTAGAAGAGGTCTTAGGAAGGAGTATGTTCATAGGTAAAGGTTTTGGTTGTGAAGTTGTAGGTCTAGTAGAGGGAGGTCGGTTCATTCGCTTTTTCCTAGTATACACTTGGAATTCTTGTTTTTTCAACTTCTCTCTTGACTCTTGATCAAGGCTATTGATTACCTCCATCGTAGCTTTCTTGGTTGCTTCGTTTATGCCTTCTTCATGTTCTTCAGGTGTGATATTAAGGCAATATTGTGGCTCTTCAGTGGTATGGTTGATAACGTTGACTTGATCATGTTCACCATTATTCAAAGGGCATTCATGCTCCCAATGTGATTCTCTGCATTGAAAACACCATGGGTTCTCCTCTACCATCTTTGTGGGGGATAAGGTGTTACGGACCTCCTGATCATTCTTGGGCTTGAAACCTTGACCGCCCCTTTGGAATTGCCCCTTATAAGGAGGTCTAGGAGCTTGTTGTTGGGCTCTTTCTAGGTTGACAATCCTATTCATCATTAACTCTTGGGTTTTTACCATGCCATCTACAGTCAATTGTAGCTTTGCCAAGCTAGCACCAATATCTGAGGAAGCCTTAGCATTGTGAAATACTTTGTGTTTAACATCCATCTTAACTCTTGGGGCGGAGAAAGGTTCTACTTTGGATGATGATAGGTTATTTTCAATCTTCATACCCATCTCATGGGTTTCTTGGATTTTTTTAGGAGCTTTGTCTTTGATAAGGAAACCCATTTTTCCTGTAAAGGCCTTGGTGTAAAGAAAGAGAAGAAAGTTGTTTGAAGGGTGGTGACTTGTTGGGATCTGTTGTACTAGCCTCTCAAATTTATCATGAAATTCCCTAACAGTTTCATTCTCAACCTTTATGATGTTGTTAAGCCTTGTTACTAACATGTTGGGGTCTTCCTTGACACTCCATCTTTTGAGGAATTCTTCCTCTAATTTATCCATAGATGTAATACTAGCATCGGGAAGACCGTTATACCATCTTCTAGTGCTATCATAGAGGGTAGCAGATAAAAACTTCATTGCCAAGTCTTCAGTGTCATCACTGATGGGATCAAGTTGGAAAAAGGCCCAAAAATTGCTCATATGGTCCTCAACGTGGACTACATCCTTACCAATGAACTTAGGCAACCATTTCTCATACCTAGGGGCATTTGCCGAGGGTATCCTGGAATGCCTGTCATGTCTAACGGCTTAAAAAGTTTGGATGACCATTGCTTTTGGTTATTAACCTGATTTGGATTATGGGTTTGAGTTTGAGCATTAAACATTGTGTTTACGGGAAGATTACCTCCAAACAAAGATTTTACTACAGGAGAGTTTTGGGAAGGCTTTCTTTTGTAAGATTTGGGAGGATTGGTATATCTCCTTGAACTTTGTGGAGTCGCCAGATAATCTTTTTTAAGATCATCAAAGGGTTGAGGGAATCACCCTCAGTGGAGTCGCCAGGTAAGCTTTGTGAAATGAAGGCTTTGGATAAAGGCTTATCAAAAAATGTTGTTCGAAGAAGATTGACTCGATGTTCCTCGACAATGACGCCAAAAATGTTATCGCACAATCTATACTTTCCTAAAGCCTAAAGGCACGTAAGCCTAGATTGACGTAACACGGAGGTAGTCCTATCACTGCCACCCCAATAGGATACCTCTTTCTGTTTAGGAGGAGAAGAAACTCACTCCAAGGGAGATGTCCCAAGACCTAGTTGGTTGATGAAGGGAGATAAGACAAAGGTAAAACCCACCCCTCTCTCTAGGTCACTCAAAAGGAAGAAGTCACTTGCCAAGAGATTTAACCACTGAAACTTTCTCAAAACTTGCCAAAAGATGCGTTGTACTTAGTAGATTATATGGGCAGATTTTAGGCAATTTTCAACGGTTAAATTAGGAGTTATTGAAGAGTTTGGTTAGGGTTTTCTACAACCCTAATGGCTGTAGGTTAAATTTGTAACAACAAGAAGAAATACTTGGAGAAATAAGATGCCCTAGTGGCTCAAGCAAATATTTATAGCATAGATTTGATCCCACTAGGAACAATTTCAAAATCATGAAATTTCATGTTCCCCAATGCAACAATTTTATATCTCCAATGAAAATCTGAAATGATTAGTGCCTCACTATTGGGTTATGGGGTCACAAAATAAGATGACTAGGCTAAGTCCTTGGGGGTATACACCCATGTAATTCCCAAGAATAGCTAAGTTAGCTAGGAGATGCCAAGAGGGTGTAAGCCCTTTTACTTCTCTAATAATCAAATCCCAAGAGGATTAGTACCACTTGAGAAACTTTTTGACCAAAATGATGTGCTTTTGAAGCCTGATAAGAAAGAAGAAGACCCTGTTGTCTTTAAGTACACTTTAGGAGATGAACAATGCCCCAAAACCATAAATTTGTCCACACAATTGACTGCAGAATAGAGATCTGATTATGGCAGCCTGATGAAAGAGTTTTCAGACATTTTTGCATGGGAGTACAATGACTTAAAAACCTATGACACTCAAGTGATTGAGCATAGAATCCCTTTGAAGAAAGAAGCCACTCCATTCAAACAAAAACTACGATCTATCAGCCCTCTTCTTATATCCATAATGGAAAAGGAAATTAAAAAGTTATTGAATGCCCAAATTATCATTCCACTAAGATATTCTGAGTGGGTTGCTAATTTAGTTCCTGTTATTTAGGAAAAAGAATGGGGAAATTAGGCTATGTGTTGACTTCAGGAACTTGAACAAGTGTTCTAAGAAAGATAACTACCCTTTGCCGAAGATGGAGCATATCTTGCAAAGAGTGTATGGAGCTAGTGTCATGTCTTTTATTGATGGTTTTTTAGGCTATAACCAAATCTCAATATATCCAGATGATAGAGAAAAGACAACCTTCACAACTCCTTGGGGTACTTTCATGTATGCCAAGATGCCCTTCGGGCTTATGAATGTTGGGGCCACCTTTCAGAGGGCCATGGACATTGCCTTTGTAGGTGAGAAAGATAAGTTTGTTTTGATATATTTGGATGATTTAATAGTGTTTTCTCACGGCCATAAAGAGCATTTGCAGCTTTTGAGGAAGACATTCTTGAAGTGCAGAAGGTATGGGCTTTCACTCAATCCAAAGAAGTCTCAGTTTGCATTGAAAGAAGGTAAGCTTCTGGGGCACATAGTGACTGCTGAAGGAGTGAAGATTGACCTTGCAAGAGTAGAATCTTTTCAGAAGACATATATTCCTAGATATAAGAAAGACATTCAATCATTTCTTGGAAAGATTAACTTCATTAGGATATTTATTCCTAATTTTGCAGAATTGATTAAACACATCACTGGTATGCTAAGGAAGGATTCATAAGTTAAATGGAATGATGCAACAAGGGATTCTTTTGAAGCTATTAAGAAATCTCTTATGTCAGCTCCTATTTTGATCAACCCAGACTATTGTAAAGATTTCTACATCTTTTCATTTGCATCTAATGACACAATTGCAGCAGTGTTACTTCAGCGAAATGATCAAGGGCAGGAACAACCAATAGCATTCTTTAGCAAGACATTAAGAGATGCTGAGGTAAAGTATGATCCCATTGAAAAACAAGCTTATGCTTTGATCAAATCACTTAAGGCTTTTAGAATCGATATCTTGCATGCAAAAGTTATAGCCTATGTAGTACCATCTAGTTCAGTCAGAGATGTACTTATACAACCAGATATAGATGGGAAAAGAGCCAAGTGGATTGCCAAACTCATTGAGTTTGACATTGATATTAAGCCAACCAAATTGGTAAAGGGTCAAGGTTTGGCAAAACTTCTTGCTGAAGAGAATTGTGAACTGTTGGGTATTAATTTCATTAGCATAAATGCAGAGGATGCACAATCTGAAATCTCAGTTGAAAGGTACAGTCATGATCAGCCAGTTTCAGCCCATTTGTCTTCTTGTGAATGGTACAACAATATAGTATATTTTTTGCAGAACCTTGCAACCCCTCCAGAGATGAATCAAACACAGATGAGAGCACTAAAACTCAAGGCAATCAAGTTTTGTATCAATGAAAATATGATCTATTTGAAAGACCCCTCTGGGATGTTGTTGAGGTGCCTTGATAAAGAAGAATCAGTTCAGGTTATGCATCAGTTTCATAGTAGCAATTGTGGTGGCTATCACTACTGGAAAACCACAACCCACAAGATTTTGAGGGCTGGTTACTATTGGCCATGTTTATTTTCTGATGTTTGCTCTTATGTAAAGACATGTGACAAGTGCCAAAGGTTCATTGGAAAACAACAACTAAAATTTCTCCCATTGAAGCCTATTGTAGTCACTGGACCCTTCCAACAATAGGGGTTGGACTTCATTGGAGAGATACATCCATCTTCAAGTGGCCAACATAGGTGGATTCTGGTAGCAACTGATTACTTTACAAAATGGATTGAGGCTATTCCTACCAGAAATGCCACTCAATTGTAATCGTAAACTTTTTGAATGATCATATTTTTGCTAGATTGTGCTGCCCCAAGAGACTTGTTACTGATAATGCAACTGCTTTTAAAGTTGATGCTTTGGTGAAGTTATGTGGTGACATGGGTATTCAACTTGTTCACTCAACTTCCTACTATCCTCAAGGCAATGGCCTTGCTGAATCATCAAACAAAAGCCTAGTGAGGATTATTAGAAAGTTGCTTGAAGAAAACCAAAGGAGTTGGGATTCTAAATTAAAATTTTCACTCTGGGCTGATAGAGTGACAAACGAGAAGCCCATTGGTACTGTTATACCCACTTTTCAGGGATAACTAGGAGATCATGTCTCGAGGCCCACAGGTCCTAGACATGGAGTATTGAGAGCAGGATTGACCTGAGCATGGCCCTGGAGGGTCCACCTTTTCTTCTTCCATCATCTTTATCTTGTTGGCAGCAGCAACATCCATCACCATCGGTTTGGTCCTGTATCAAAAGAGATTCTTGCTTCATGAGGTAATTAGTCCAGGTATCATGGTATGTGTCACATTTGATCATTAAAACCTTTAAATGTATGCATCTGATTCCTTTTATTTCTAACGACTGCTTGGATCTTACATTTGCCCACTTGACCATGTTTGGGGGGATTGACAGGGTGCCCTAGCAAGCCTGTATCTATAGGTTTTGGTTTTCCACTGGGGAGTTTCTGAAAAGCCATCGTTCGCTCCCATCATAGCACCACTTTTTCATCATACTTCCCGCTCACTTATCCCTTTCCCCTTGTCCGGGCATTGGGTTGACCTATTTTCAGGACTGCACCTTACCTCATGGGAAGAAGGGGCTAAAGGCCCAGAAGGTAAAAGCAAGCTGGTAAAAGATAAAAGCCTAAGAATAAAACCTCGAGATGCTTCGCCCACGGATCCCTGAGAAAGCAATAAAAAGCTTCTCAGCAAGAAACAAGAGGGACCCGAAAAAATAATAAAACAAGACCTAATCAGAGGATAGGGGGTCTCATCACGAGCCAACCTATGAGGTTCATGGGTATCTAACAGTACGACATTGCCACCAGCTGGTTACCACGCCAGGGCAGTGACTCTTGGTTGCATGGCCAAGGGAAAGGGGGTCTCATCACGAGCCGGCCTTCTCATTTCTGCGAAAGTACTTGTGGGTAACGCTGTCAGCTCTGGTCACCATGCCAAGGCAGTGTCCCTTGATTAGCTCTTGAACAAAAAAAAAAGCAAATAAAAGAATAAAAAGAATACAAAGAATAAAGGCAAGAATGGGCTTGGAAAAAATGCATCCATGACAGGGACAACTTGCCTTCTACAAAGGCACCCACAGGTAACACGTTGCATCCTTGGCCCTTACTACACCCACATGCTTGGACATCCCCTGACCACATCATCCACTTACATGGCTTGGATGAGGTCTCTTTGGGAACTTTCCTTTTTCTGTGGACACTAGCCCAATAGGAAGCCCTGTCCTTTTTCCCAGACTTGTATTGCAGGCTTGTGTAACGTCTTTGAACTATTGATTGATGTATTAGGGATTTTATGCATGTGTTTAATAATATTAATGATGAAATGTGATTGACATTGCCATGATCCTTGTTACTGATGAGCCCATGGAGGGCATAGCCTTTGATGTGCAGGACCATACCCGATGGATAGGTACCATTTGGACTGGTACACATGGGGAGATGATTAGTTCAGACCTCCATGGGGCTGAAGAGCCCATCAGATGGATGTTGAGACCCCCACCATGGGGTAGAGACGAGACAGAGATGGATCAGTGTCTTGCACTGGAGAAGAAGAGGACGTTCACCAGAGGCACCCCGACGGAGCTTGACCTAGGGGGATTTGCTCTTTTTCAGTGGAACGTTGGCCTTGGAAGGCCTAGGACGTCACCCATCATAGACATGATGTCATCCAACAATATGGACATTTTGGGAGGCAGATTGGGTAGTATTGGCACGTGTGGCAGGTTGAAGAAGCCCAAGGAGGGATAACGTTTTGCTCCAGGATGCCCCATTTTCCCTAGAAGGGGCTAACGCCTCCCTTAGAGGGGCTTCTTATCTCTTTATAGCTCAATTAGGGTTTTAATTTGACAATTTAATGTAAAACAATATGATTTTGATAATTTGGGCTTGTCGGCCTTTTACCTGACCTAAAATGTAAAATTAGGTCAAGGTTTTGTATAAATGAGAGATTTTCACTCTCATTTTATCATCACATCTCACTCACTCATTAGTGAGGTCTGAAATTAACGCCTCTTGGGTTATTGGATAATTGGGTGATGCGCACTTGTTGAAGGAAGGCTATTTTGGCACATTTTGGTTTCTCTCTTGAAGGAAGGTGTTACAACTAGGGTTTGCACATTTATTTCTTGGTGAATTGTAAGTATGTTTCTGCAAAACTTCTGGAATGAATGGTTGTAGTTTAATTTCTTGCATGTATCTATGATTATTGCTGGACAAAACCCCTAGGTGACAAGCACACAAGTAGGACCTTGTCTCATGTCCCCTGATAGAGAGATTTTCAGCCATTGAAGAGAAAAAAGAGAGCCTAGCCATAGCTACACTCCTTTCTCCTTTTCTCCCTTTGCTAGTCGTACCTGTTTGAGCTCAAGAAGGAGAAGACGTCCCAGGCCTAGGTTATCTACGCTTAGGGTCGTTTTCTTCTAGGGGTTGATGATAGAGCCTTGTTGTAGCAACACTCTCCCTCATTTGAATCTCTTGTCTTGACTTTATCTTTCATGCTAGCCGTTTTTGCCATCTAAGGAAGGAAGAGAGAGCACGAGGCCTTGCCATAGCAACACCAGAGTGAGCCTCTCTCCCCTAGGGTTTTGTCTCTTAGGCCCTGCCATAGTAGCACTTCAGAGCTCCTCCCTCTAGTCCTTAGCCGTCCTCCTTCAACCTGTGTGTCCTTCACTTTTGACTCCATTAAACCCTAAGGTACTGATCTAGAAGTCCTCCAACGTTGAAGTGAAATTGGTCAAACAACTCTCAAACTCTTTGAATTTTAAACCCTATCTACACTAATCCTAGCTCTAGCTAACCCTACTAACACTAAGTTGTTGACATCATCCTTGGTTATTACATCTTAATGCAACAACGTTTTACCTTATGAGCAATTGAATGGTAGTTAAAGGCATTAATTAAGTCAAGTATTGATTTATTGCATTGAATGCCATATCGTTCTATTATTTATTGGTGAAGTGACTTTACTTTTCATTGATATTGATAAACATTGACTTCGTCAACATTTATTGCTAATTGCTTATATGTATTTATCAGATAGTCTTATGAAGTACTAATCCATTGAAATAGCTTGCACATATCAATTTGTTGTTGCTTTGTTCCAGGCAGGTACACTTCTTTGGGGGTTCTACTTCATTATTGGCCTTTGGTCGGACCATTTGTTTGGGTGGTGACTTGTGAAGGGGGAAAACCTTATCTTTATCTTATTAGCCTTCTGCCTCTTCAAAACCTCAGGTCACTGGGGACATCTCCCCTAGGCCTAACCTCCCTAAAGAGAAAGAACCATCCCATTGTGGTGACATTGGGTGGGATTGGTTCCTGTTACGTCAGTTTGGACTTCTATCTTATAGCCTTTTATCCTAGCTACAAACTACGTGATAACATTTTGGCGCCGTTGCCGGGGAACACCGAGTCAAACCTTCCTCAGACGACACTTTTCGGTAAGCCTTGCCTCAGAGACTCTTTTCTTACAAGCTTACCTGGCGACTCCACTAGGGTGTTTTCCCTACTTCTTTGATAGTTTCAAGAAAACTATCTGGCGACTCCACTGATGACGAAGCCAACGATGACTTCACAATGGGATCCCGGGAACTACAAGCCTTTAGACATGAGTAACATCTCGGGGTACTCTCAACAAATGCCCTTTGAATACATAAATTTGCTCCCCGGATTCACTGGTGGTGATAGAGAGAGAGCTGACTATCACATGAGAAACTTCTGGAATTTCTTCCTATCCTACCTGGTTGATGATTATGTTGAAGACGTGGTCATGAAACTTTTCTCTACCATGCTTTCTCACAATGCCAAAGAGTGGTATGACAACCTCCCTGATGCCAACATCACGACTTTGGAGCAATTTGAGAAAACCTTTCTCGAGAGATGGGGTATCCAATTAGAAGACATCCCAACACTATTAAAAGAACTCGAGCATATAAAGCAAGCTGAGGATGAAATTGTCAGAGACTTCCAGGATAGATTTGAGAACATGCTATATCAAATTCCTGAAAGTCATCATCCCGAGGAGAGATACCTGGTCCATCTCTTTACCCGTGCACTTTTGGGATATCTGAGTTTCCCTCTTGACAAGAGAACCCCAAGGACGCTCGATGAAGCCTACTACATGGTTGTAGTGATTGAGGAGAAGATCTCCTCGTTTGATATAAGATGCCTCTTTACCATAAGTACTCTCAATGGGGAGATTCTGTTTACCCTTGAGAACTTCATCATTGATTTCCAAGAAGAAGCGGAACAAACCACAGATCAACAAGGGATTGTTGAAGACACAGATGAGGAGCCAGAACCCATTGACGAAGTATCAACATGCCCTCTCCCTCTTGATGAAGTGATCCACAAGCCTTCTCCACTTGCACGACAACAAGACAATAAGGTTAGTTTCTTTCCTTTTCAGGATTTTGATGATACCTTATTCCATGATTCAGAGAGTGATGGAGAAATGGAATCCTTGAATGCAGAGCATCTTCCTTGCTGCACGACCAAAGAAGAAAGGGATACTCATGAGGATAAGATAGTAATGCATGTTAAAGATACCCAAGTCCTCGAAGCTCCTTCACAAGAAGAAAAAGTAAGTTACCCTCCTCTCCAAGATTTCGATGATTGTCTACTTTATGATTTGGGAAAAGAAGAGGAAATGGGTGAGCTTTTGAATGTTTTGAACCTTCCATGTTATGATATTGATACTGACATAGTTGATTTTGATGAGTTCATACATGTTGGGAGACGTAGGTGGGATGCAGTTGGTTATGATATGGATCCTATCTATGACATAAAGAGTC
>WSFP011422073.1:0-22822 GCA_009831015.1 Picea engelmannii | reverse complement strand
GTAAAGATGATATCTCACCTGATGTTGATCAAAGGTCATATCGCTCTATGATAGGAAGTCTTCTGTACATCACAACATCACGACCTAATATAATGCAAGCTGTTGGAATGGTAGGTCGTTATCAGTCAGCACCTAAACAAAGTCATTTGGTAGTTGTCACAAGGATATTCAAATACTTGAAGGGAACAATGACTTATGGTCTGTGGTATCCCAGAAATCAGAATTTTCAGTTAACTGCTTATTTAGATGCAGATTGGGCAAACTGTGTTGATGAGAGAAAAAGCACAAGTGGAGGAGAATTCTTTCTGGGTGACTCATTAGTAGCATGTCTTAGTAAAAAGCAAGGATTCATTTCATTATCAACTACAAAGGAAGAATACATTGCTGCTGCTACTTGCTGCACACAAATTTTATGGATGATACAAACTCTTGCAGATTTGAAGGTAACTTACACTGATCCCATTCCAATTTACTGTGATAACACCAGTGCCATTAGTGTCTCCAAGAATCATGTTCTTCATTCCAAGACTAAGCATATTCCAATAAAGTACCATTTTCTCAGAGAACAAGTTACAAACAAAATTGTTTAGCTGAATTATATTCCTTCCATAGAACAGATTGTTGATATCTTTACTAAACCATTAGCAATGACCCCTTTTGGATATCTTCGTCAAAAGTTGGGGGTTATGATTTCTTCTGTCTAATCTGTTCACCTGGTCAGGGGGAGTACTTATTGAATATCTGGTGTATTTCCAAGATGCTCATAGTTGACAGGGGGAGTATGTACTGCAACAGCTCAGGGGGAGCATGTTTCTTCTTTGACATTGATGTCAAAGGGGGAGAAAAGAGTCTGGGAGGAGAGTCCGAATGCATGTGGGTGCTTGTGTTGCCATCAATGCCAAAGGGGGATATTGTTGGCAAATATTTAACAGATAGAAAATGCTTGTCATTGATGGCAAGTACAACAATGAAGATGGCATGAGTACAGAAAGTATGTAATAGATGGGAATTATGAGAAGACGCTGCAGGGAAGATTCGAATAAGCTCAGAAGAGATAGTGCAGAGGATTGTTGGCAAGAATAGCAATGGAAAAGATCAACATGATTAGCAGTGCAGTGATAATGGGGGAGGAGCAACAATAGTGATCGTTGGATCAACAATTCAGAATTCCCGATGACTGTCAGATCTCAATGTAGACAAGAAGAGCGCGCAGATATGGAGGATAGATCTCGGGCGTTAGATCTGAGCGCAAGGATCGACCATTATAGGATCTAGGAGAATCTGCACGATCTTTAAAAGTGCAAGGTGAAGCAAGTTCGAAAAATCTCGAAATCCCGATGCAAACACAATGAAGACTTGCGAAATCACGAAAAGATCCCGACCGTCAATACACCAAAAGACGTGGACCGTTGATCTAAGCTCCATTTCGGAGTTTCATCTATCACAACTTGGAGTGACAAGAACCTCCGTCGAAGGAATCGCAAGATGTGAATTCACGATGAGATCTGGACTGTAGATTCATTGAGATCGTGGACCATTGATCTTAGCTCCATCTCGGAGTTTTGCGAATCGCGACTTGGAGAGGCAAGAAACAATACCATAGGAATGTCGAAATCGCGATATGCGAAATCGCGATTTAATCGCAGCCGTCAGATCAAGGTGTGATCTGGACGGTTGATCCGACTGCATTTCGTAGTTTCACAAATCGCGACTTGGAGAGGCAAGAAACATAACCACAAGAATGCCGAAATCGTGATATGATCTGAGCCATTGAATTAAGATCAGATCTGGACCATTGAATCATAGGACAAGTCGCTGACTTGGAGTCAACGGAGCATGGTGTGGAAACTCGTGAGATGCGAGATCGTGATAAGATCTGGACCGTCGGATCTATGGAGATTTCAATCGTCGATCAGACTCGATGAAGTTTATAAACTCACAAAATATGAAGCGCCTTTTGGCACAGCTTATGGTCACCGCCGGTGGTCACGAGAAGGGAAGGAGTCAGTTCAGATAAGCTCCATTTTGGGGTTTCGGGGATCGCGACTTGGAGAGTCGAGATGTCTCATCTCCATATTCACGAAATGCGAATTCACGAAAAGAACTTTATGCATAAGCGCTTGGTCATGGCCATGGTCATATAGAGGAAGGAGATAGTGCAAAAAAGCTCTGTATCGGAGTTTCAGAGATCGCGACATGAAGTGTTGAGACACTTGGCCACAGGAATGTCGAAATGATGAAACCCGATTTAAAAGAAAGATTAATAAAGTTCATCCAACGGTGCAGATAAAACCTTGAATATGATCGGAGGGCTATTGTTCTCTCTCATAGTTAATTCATCAGTTACGAATCAGTTAGCAAAACTAATTCATGATTCCTGATCGGTTGGCGTTTCAGTTTCTCAGACGTTTTTTTTGTTTTGTCGAACAAGATGCGAAGTGTAACTGCTGTGGGCGTGGTGCATAAAAGAAAAAGATACAGACTATGCGTGGTGGGTTGTTCTGGACAAAAAATGAATTAAACTGTAAGAAAGGGAAAATCACAGGATGCGTAGTGTGAGACTGAAAATATGCACAGTGTGAGACTGAAAATATGCGCAGTGTGAGATAAAACTCAGAGAAGAGTAACAGATGAGGAAAAGACTTGAAGCAGAGTAGAATGACAGAACAAGTTAAAGTAGAGCAGAATTGCAGAACAGACAAAGGAAGAGAAGAATTGCAGAACAGTTAGAAGAAGACCAGATTTACAGAACATAGAAGAAGTGGTAAGAATAGATTTATTTGTGTAGTTGGTTGTTTAATTATTCATTTATATTCCAGGGTGGTTGGGAGTTCCTAGGGAGGACTGTTGTCCTCAGAGGTTCAAGTGGGAGCTTGAACACAGGGAGTTGTAGCTTCCATCTAGTTGCAGCCAGAGAAACCAGGGTGGTAGGGTGGTGCAAGGGAGAACACGTGTTCTCTGTTATACAGGTTGGAGCCTGTGTAACTGGAAGTTGGTGCTTCCTTCTAGTGGGTGCTAGAGAAACTAGAGAGTTGGTGCTCTCAAACAAGTTGTAGCTTGTAAAACAGAGGTAGCAGCCTCACATTGAGTTGGTGCTCAATTATAGATGATGTACAGAACTTAAAAGACTACCTATCATTTCAAAGAAGAAGAGGTTTTTTCCCTTTATGGGTTTCCTCGTGAAAATCTGTCTCTGTGTATACCTTATGTGTGACTGATGCTCATTACTTTTATTGTCCATATGATGTATAATGTTGATGATCACTTGAAGAAAGATTAAGAATGTATTAATAGACTTAAAATTGCTTAAGCATAATAACAACTGATTCACACCCCCCCCCTCTCAGTTGTCTTAGTAATTTCAACATCTACATGTTCCAATCCCCATTTCCCATGGGCATCCTTTGTTGCAGTTCTTTTCCCCTAGGCTCTATTGTTCCCTCAACATTTCAAACAAAAACAACATTACTTTTTTTGATGTATCATGACTTGGATCCACTTGTAATGGTCCCATATTGTACTTTATTTGACTATTTAAAAAATGTCTATGGTCCAATATTTTGTAGAAACACATGATGTACTTTGGCGATATGATGTTCCCTTAACCTACCACATCAATGGGCATTCATGTTCATGCTAATTTCATCCACTTGCAAGAATCAAGTGATTTGTGCAAAAGAATTCCAAATTAATGTTAACCCAATATCATATAACAACATTTTTCAATCAAATTATAAATAATTCCATGACCATAACACATGATTATTTTAAATTCAACTTTCCTTTGAAATATTTTGCTTGTTAATAAAAAATCGATAGAAATTGCATTGAATTCAATCCAACTTATTTTGTTAGAAATATTGATGCATTATTCATACTCAAATCATATAAGCTAAGAGATATTGTTACATTATTCATATCCATACCATATAATATAAGAAAAATATAAATTATTCACAACTTCATGGAAGATAATACATATGTTCAAACACTTCTTTAGAGTTACGATACAAACATCATATTAACAAAAAACTATAAAATCTTTGAGACAATTATTAAAACCTATTCATG
Source organism: Picea engelmannii (assembly GCA_009831015.1). Classification (NCBI taxonomy): domain Eukaryota; kingdom Viridiplantae; phylum Streptophyta; class Pinopsida; order Pinales; family Pinaceae; genus Picea; species Picea engelmannii. The sequence continues at coordinate 18,751 of WSFP011422073.1, read as the reverse complement.
GATTTCGAGACACCTTCAAATATGCATTATCTTTATATGAATGATTAGATGAAGATGTACATGACACATATTCCTCTCTATTATAAAGAAGTGCACCATCTGATTCATCTGCATGTCAACCATTTCAAATGTTAGAATCCTTTTGGATCTACGACAAGGTTCACTAGACTCCCATCTTTAAACTATTTATTTTTCCAAACCTCTTGGTAATATTTGTATCCCTAGAGTGAAGAGTGTCTCTCTTTGTACAATGGAATTCATAAATAAGTAATCCAACATATTATAACTTTAAGATGTCAATGTGGTGGCATTTTATATTTTGACCATTTTTTTTTCTCTTTTTGTTGATCCTTTTCTCAACTACCATATCTGGATTGTACACACCATTAAATAGGTTTATGTTTGTTGCATACCAATGCACTTTGATTGATATAACTTATTCATTTTATTTATTGGCCTTCATAAATTTTTCAATCTTGAATGGATAACCACATAGATATTCAGTGGCTAAAACAATAGTCATGCAATCCTCCTTAATATCTTGTACCCAACACCTGTAAAGGTCTTCTATAGTTTCACATTGTGCACATGATCTTCTATATCCAATATAGATTTCTCTTTTTTTGGTTGTAAAGAGCTAAGAACACCTTAAGATTCATGTTGCTAACAACATCTCTTTTTCCAAGTTCATCTAGTGTAGTACACGACCAACTAAATGGAGTCTTCCAAAATATATATCCATTTGTTGAGCTTGATATTATGCCACTTGATTATTGAAAAAGGACTCCCACCAAATAGTATAAACAACATGTAAGTACTCATATCTATCTTTAATATAATTTTGTATTTCCTCTAAGTATTATGATTAGACTCTATCTCTATTATGTCTTCCTTCATTATGGATTTCAACAATTAATCTCAATAAAAATAACTTCTATGCATATGTTTGATGACATGGGATGAAATTTAGAAATGAAAATCCTGATGAAGGCTCCCATTTTGAACTAGTTGAGTACTCCTTGCCCCATATAAGTGTTTTCCCATCAATATTTTTTGGTACAAAATTGATGTTGGAAGCTAATGCCATTAAGTTGTTCAATGAAATATTTTCCACCATGCATTTCCTAAGTAATATTTGCATGTCAATTGCTTCTACCAAAGTATGAAAAATAACATTTGGAGTTAATAGTTTCAATTAATGATGGCAAGATCCTAGCATTCGTATTCCTCATTCTTACTACAAATCACTAAAAAATTGATCAACATAATCATGTGTGTTCCCAACAATAAGGAAATCACATTTTACTTTTTGAAAAATTCTCAATTCAATAAGCATGCTTAGATATTCAAACATAACTTGATTTTTTGTTTTCATGGATGTTGGAACACACAAAATGGAGATAAGTGTGAGTTATGCTTTCCATTAATATGAAACACATATAAATACATTGGTTATGACCTTTGGATTCATATTCCAAGAGGTCTATTGGACTCCCAATGGAATTTCCTATCCCTTGATGTTTCATATTCTGTCCATTGAGTAACCTTAATGGATTATGTTTCCAACATTCCCCCCTTAAGCCGAAGGGGTGTATGTGACTCTAAGAAGAGAGATGAAATTTGGAAGTGGATAGTTGCCAATGGTTGAATGTGGTCTCTGAATTTGGTGGTTTTGGGATGACCACAAATCAAATGGCTAGCAGAAGTTGATGTCTTCTACTAAAAGGTGGTGGTGGTTTAAGGAAGACCACAAACCAATTTGGTGGTTTACAAATGACCACAAAATCTGTAACTTGGCTCTAGGGCTCAATGGTTCTCAGAACATTTACTAATTTATCTAGAAGTTGAAGTTGATGTCTTTTGTTAATTGGAAGTGATCTGGGATGTTGGTTTAAATATGACCATAAAATGTTCTCTAGTAGAAGCTGAAAGTATTCTACTAAATAGAGGTTTAAGGAAAACTACAAATTGTTGTCTAGAAGAAGGTGTAAGTATTCTACTAAGTGGTGGTTTAAGGAAAACCACAAACCAATCTGGTCGTTTTGGATGACCACAAACCAAATCACACTCTTTTTCATGCTTTATTTTCATTTCTCTATTGATAGGTATTTGAAACTTGAATCCTGACTACCAATAACTTATGTTATTCCTGCTGTCAGGTACAAGGTGAGAAGATGAAAATATATCCACTACGATATGTGTCAATACTCGAGAATGAATTCTTCGACATGACTGATATATCTTCTTGACTATTGATGACCATTTCCAAGAATTCATCCACCCATAGTGGTTCTTTACTCTTGTATATTTCCTGTGTTTAGAACATCTGTCTAAAATATTATTGTATTTTCCACAATGATTACAAGGATGAAGATTGAAACAATGATCTTCCATGTGGCCAACTTGCTGAAAATGTTGGTATTTTTGAATCTATTGTTGAACTGGAGCAGGTGAATATGAACTTTCTTGAAATAATTCAACACTCTGGAACTAGATCGACTTTGTATAATCAAGAATATGAAGGTGACTTCATTTTCATATTTGATACTTGTTTTATGCTTGTTGTTCTGATTTCTTCCCAAGGTATGATGATTGTCTTGGAAAGAGGAATCTAAACTTCGTTTGCACTTGAATCTGAGGTTGTCTCACTGAGTTGCTCATGCGTTGGCTATTGGTTTGAATCGACATCATCATCTTCTTTGAAAAGAGTGTTGTTCTGAAAAAGGACTAGTTAAGAATGTTAACGATTATTTCTCTCAAGTTCATCATGAAGAAGTCGAGTCTGAGTTTGAAATAGTGCTATTTTTTCTTGTGAAACTTGCAAGCAAGTTACAACAAACTACAAAGCTTATTTGTCATTGGTGACTGCATGGAAAAGGGTATTAAAGTGTTTAGTAACTCTAATAATTCCTCAACTTCATCCATTTAGACATTGAATTAGATCTCATAGGGTTTCTTTCAACTTCACCCTTTAACAATAAGACTCGGCAATGTAAACTCAACAAATGAAGGGTGTCGACTTCTTCCGAAAATGCACCCGTTTACAATGTAAATCAACTTAATTAAAAAAAGGTACAAGTAAAATTACAAAAAAACCATTTGCAAGTTATTGATTCTGGAGTTTGAATATGTCGTCGATGCTTAGAGAATGAGAATGGAAGTGGACATGAGAATGGAAGTGGCCAATATCAGTTTGAATGATCAGAGTCCCCTTCAACGCAACTACAAATGTTGATACTTCTCACACCCAAAATGTCAATACTCCACCATAAAAGAACTATGTAGAATTTCTTGCTATGAAAAATAAAAGGGTGAAATGTCCACAAGATAAAGGTAAGAAATAAAATACTGAAAACCATGTCACTAATATACGCTTTATCTTTCCCAATTTGTAGAAGAAGCACAAATCTAAATTCTTTAAGGGTTGGCCCAGGACGATGTAAATAATGAAATCCTCGAGCAACTAACCCATGAAAATATTGTCATATAAGGCCACTCTACCACAATTATCCTCCTTCATAGATTTAGTTATCCTCCTCCATAGATTTGAACCTTCACTCTTCTAAAAATCTAAGCACCCATAGCACGAGACCACATGCTAAGTGGATTCAAACAAGAACCACACATTATGAAACCTTCCCACCATGTCAGCAAAGTGACAAGGAGCTAAATGCATCAAATAGACCCCTCCACGTGACCTTCACCGTAATCCTTCTAGCACCATTGTGAGCTGCTCAACCTGACTGCGCTTGACATACCTCTGTGAAATAATTGTGCATAAGGGGGCGTTGAAACGCATAGGGAACATGGGTGTCAAGATTGCCAATGATTATGGTTTCATCAGAAGTTAATAAGCTCATTTGAGAGAAATAATAAAGTAGTTCTTGAAGTCCTCGATGTTGATGCATATATTGTTAGCAAGGATGCTTCAGTCTACTAGTTTTTTGAAGTGAATTTAGTATCCCTTGCCATGCAGGAAGCATCCGAGTATCGGGTTACATAGTAGACACCATTCAAATTTCCCATCATATGGAAGCATATATTTCCCTCCTAAAGATGAATGGAAAATTGTTTAAATGATCGTCTTTCCACATACTCGAACTCACGACGGCTTCGCTCGGATTGACCTCGGGTCGAATGATTAGTGTTGTAGAAACCCACCCACTTGTGGGTCACAAGTTCTGGTCTTGAAGGATGAGAGCGATTTAAAAACTATTGGGCACCAACCAGTGATCAATCTAACTTCTTATTGACCAAGAAAACAAGCTAGCAATCCTCAAGAAATGATGAACAAAGGTTCACATGTATAACCCTTGATGGTGATATGGGTTGCGAGACAAGAGATATCCATGGAGGATTCAATACACGTTGAGCCATTTATGAAATGTAATGCGTATGCTTCTAACACTAGACAAGAAACTGCAAGGATGAAACCCTAAGGTTTACACATAGACCAAGAAGGGTGTGAATAAACCTGCGAATTGGGCACAAAGAATTGATCTAAGAAGGTAGAGAGACAGGAAGGAAGAGGGGCACAAATTGTCATCAAAGTTCATATGTGTTTCACGTAGGAGGAATGGAAACATAAAGCTATGGATAACTACCATAGATTAAATGAGGCATTAAAACTAAGGCGCTTTGATACCACTGTTGGAACACATGAAATGGAGATAAGCCCGAGTTACATTTTATTCATTAATATGATACATATATAAATACATTGGTTATGACCTTTGGATTCGTATTCCAAGAGGTCTATTGGACTCCCGATGACATTTCCTATCACTTGATGTTTCGTATTTTGTCAAGTGAGTAACCCTACCAGATTACATTTCCAACAATGGCTAATGTTGTCAAATTCTGATATAGAACGCGAGGAAGATTCCCAAACTAATGAGTAAGCACATAAATTATGTATATTGACAAATTTGCATCATTATGAATATTTAGAATCGTGAAGTAAACCCTTGGATATATTTGACCATTAACAAATATACAACTAACCAAGTGAAACTAAATAATTTTTTCCTCCTTTAAATTCTTTGGTGTATAGACAAAATGTGATAAAGTTATATTTTTTCTATCCATGCCATCAATTATTAATTTCAGATATTTATTTGGAGCATCATAACACTTCTTTCAATGTTTATACAACTTATGTCATTCATTTGATTGTAGATTGAAATGTTCTTAAAGTTCTTTAATAATGGAATATGAAAATAATATAAAATGAAAATATTGATAATGAGTTTCTATCATTAATATATATCTAATTATTTTAAAAAAAAATATGTAGAGACATACCTCTTTCTACCCATTGTTTTTTATCCATTCTTTCGCTAGATAAGTACATGTATTACAAACCCCCATCCTTGACTTAGGAATATAAATATCGTTGAATTCTTTTTTCCATACTCTTATAAAATATGCATATGTGATGAATTTACCATTTCCCTCAATATCTTCAACATATTCTTTTTATAAGTTGTATCATTTCTTGCTTTGCGAAATTATTGGGAATATGCACCATGTCTAAGTATCCATGACATTGTAGTGTTTGTCAATGGCCCATTGTGTCATCGATGATGTAATTTTGAATAAAATGTAGGATCTTTAGGCTAGTAGTGTTTGAATTCTTGATAAATGATGATTGTCAGTTGAGTGAATTCTTTTGAATGCCTTTCTATGGAATAACATAGTTTTCAATGAGACAATCATAGCCTGCCAAAGTAGATAGCATGCACTTGGATAAATATGCATGTTTCATATTTTCACTAATTGAAAGTATAGCATAGTTACCACCTCGACAATAACTCTCCATAATTCTCAGTTTTTAGAGGTTTCATTTAGTGGTTGTTTTTACCCTTGTTTCAAAAAGTGGCTACCAGTAGCACCTTTTTGGGGGGATTAATATCACCACCTTTTGCAACCATGGAATTAACAACATCGTAATATTGCAAACAAAAACCTTAAAATCAACTCTCGAGTTGAAAAGTGGTGCTAATAGACACAATATTTTTTTTCGAGACTAACATTGCAACTTCTTTGAAATCACGGACTTAAAAATGAGTACCGTTGCAACCAAAATATTAAAAGATCAATCCCCTAATCGAAAAGTGGCTTCCTCCTCTTTTTTTCAAGGCTAAAATTACAACATTTTTGAAATCATGGCCTTGAAAACTAGTATCTTTGTAACCAAAATCTTAAAATCAATCCCTGAATAAAAAAGAGGTGCTACCAATGGTGATTTTTTTTTCAACTTAAAATTACAACATTTTTCAAACTATGAGCTAAAACCGCGGTATTGTTCCAAATGGAAAGGAGAAAAAGAGGAAAAGTAAATCAAAATAAAAGGGAAAAAACTTTGAAACGAGAAAAAGAGGAAAAGTAAATCAAAATAAAAGGAAAAAAACTTTGAAACGAGAAAAAATTGTGCTTTAAAAAAAATTACACATTTTAAGTAAAAAAAAAAAACAAATAAAGAAAACAGGAAGAAACTTAATTTCTAAATAATTTTATTTTTAATTTTAATTTTTTTCTTTAATTGTGTTTTTTATTGTTTTTTTTTTTCCTTAAAATATATTTTATTTTAGTTTTAGTTTTATTTATAAAACACCATAGATTTTTCTCATTTTAGAGTTTTTTTTCTTTTATTTTTATTTAATTTTCCTCTTTCCTCCTTTTTATTTATTTATTTATTTTTTTTAAATATTTTCATTTGGAACAGTACTAGGTTTTTAGGCCATGGTTTGAACATTGTTGTAATTTTAAGCTGAAAAAAAAGAGTTTGCTACTAGTAGCACCTCTTTTTATTCGGGGGTTGGTTTAAGATTTTGTTTGCAAGGATATCAATTTTTCAAGGCCATGATTTTGTAATTTTAGTCTCGAAAAAAAAAGTGGGTGCCACTTTTCAATTAGGGGATTAATCTTTTAAGATTTTGGTTGCAACAATACTAATTGTTAAGTCCATGGTTTCAAAGAAGTTGCAATTTTAACCTAAAAAAAAAATGGTGTTTATGTTAGCCCCGTTTTTTGATTTGGGGGTTGATTTTAAGGTTTTTATTGTCAATATTATGATGCTTGTTATTGTCATGGTTGCAAAAGATGGTAATTTTAACCCTACAAAAAAGGCACTATTGGTAACAACACTTTTCGATTTGAGGGTTGATTTTGGTGTTTTTGAACCAAAAATGTGAGTAGTGCTAGAGTTATCGTTTTGAGGTCACAATTCTCATCAAGTTGGTAACTATGTTGTATGTCTTCCTTTTCTCCAAGGCATATTTTTAATCTAAACCTTTCAAACATTCATTTAAACATCATTTACTTGAAATCAAATCATTGATATATAGCTTGGACTTGTGAGCAATTATTTCTGACACCTTATATAACTAGAATGTGATTGTTTAATAGAAAAAGGTCTAGTCATGTTTTTGGTCCTAGTTGTAGATGCAACACATCTTAGTATTGTATTCATTGTTTTTATGGGAATATCATCATCTTCACTAGAAATAATATCCTCATCACTAGTAAGAGGAATACCATCCTTGCTATCACTATACTCAACATTGCTATGAAATCAATAAAAGAATGACCACCACTTCAAAATGTTGCACTTGAATGACTTAGAACTTGATCACCATTCCTAGGCTCATCATCATCTTAAGTTTTAGTATCACCAACATAGACCCATATTAGCTTCAAATCTATTAATCATCGAGAGGGATCCCAAAAAATGAGATACAAATCTCTACACACTTCAAAGATCATTAGTTAAGATAGATATACACTGGTGTGCTAACACACACACACACACACACACACACACACACACACACACACACAAATTTACCAAAAATTGCTTTAGCTTCCTCTTCTTCCAATGGTTGATAATATGATTTGACTACTATAATATAATATATATTCAACTAATATATGTTGGGTGAGACGAATAAATGGGATGGGATGGACATTACAATCTCTTAATTACTAGGTTGTAGAATGCACCTCACTTCTCTGGGTGCAATATCGAGGAAGAATATCAGACTTGGTAGGACAATTATTTCCATACTCACCAATATCACTAAATATACCATTAAATTCTTCACTTGGAAGAAGATTTTCATGATGATCATCAACACTATTAGTGCCATTAAATTCCCCTTGGAGGAAAACCTTAATCATCATCATAATCAGTGCTTGTAAATTCTCCACTTGGAGGAAAAGTTCCATCATCATCAATGCCTTTAAATTCCTCAATCAAAGGAAAATTATCATCATCATTATCAATGCATCTAAATTCCTCACTTGGAGGAGAATCATCAACATTATTAATACCATCATCATTTGAAATATTCTCATCTTTCTCCTCTACATTGATGTTACCACTGAAATCTTTACTAATATGAAAGTCTTTGTTTACATCATCATTACTAGAACTTATATAAAAATACTTAGTAGAATTAATATATATGTCCTCATCACTATCATTGATACTTCCATTAAAGTCATCACTATGAGGAATGTTTTCATCCCCATCATTTAAATTATCACCAAAATCATTTCTTGGAAGTAGGTTTTTAATATTTTCCACATCATTGATGTTATTATTAAACTACTGAGAAGAATGATCGTCGTCACATTCTTCCCCTTCATTAGTGGTGCCTTGAAAGTCCTTAGAATTAGGGAGTTCTTCATCAACATTTTCAATCTCATTTCTTGCACTATGATCAACTCCTCGCTAGGTGAAAAAATGCACCTCTTCATTGCCATTGGAGGTATTTCTAAAAGAAGGTGTACACAAACATGATGTTGGGGCTTTAGAAATGAAAACATTTCTATAATATGAACCCATGATTTTTCCAAATAAAATATTATAAATATACAACTATTTTCCCTCCCATAAATTGTCTTATAAATCAGATAATGAAAAATTTTGTCCAAACTTTACCTCGAATATTTATGTGGTATTCCCAGATCTTTCACTGAGGTACACTGCCATAAAATTTTACTCTGATACCAATATGTAAAATCCCCAAGTCCTCATTGAGGAAAACCACGTGTGCCACATGCTTCATACGACATACATGGAAACCATTTCCTAGAGCGCACGTCAACTCGGGTACCACGTGACTTGTAACCATTACTACTAAAATCGATTATCTGATCGATTCAAATGCAAAAAAAGGAACATCATGGAATACACGCTCATGCTTCTATCGTTACTAATAAAAAACGTGAATGCAAATGGTTCATACATGTGTGGCAAAATTTTAACACACTTTAGCACTCATACATACAACATACAGAGTAAATGCAACATTCTATCACAACATTAAATACTAAATAACACAATGAACAAAACACTTATCTTTTAATAATGTTTTACACAAATGCCTATAGACAAAGGTCGTTCCTCCCAACTGTAGGTTCTGTTGCACCAATTCTCTTTGCAACAAGCCACCCTCAATCTAGGGCTATGAGTCCATAAGGATAGATATTCTCCTAAAGGTGTCTACATTCCATTGTAACAACTTAGATACCCACTAAAACACAATGACCCGACTCCTACAACAATTCCAACCACCCAACTCTCTTCCCCATCATACTACACAACCCAAGGGATGAGATTTCCTTCTCTACATTGTAGTACCTCAGAAAATATACATCCCCTCCAAGGCTCCAACACAGACCGACCAACAATCTCTCTACTGGAGGTTCCATGAAATCTAACTGCAATAAGAGTGCTCACACAACAATCTTGCTTTCTCTTGGGTATCTTTTCCAAACAAAAAGTCACTCATAAGAATGAAAACCTCCTTCTCAGAATAATTTCTAGCTTCAACAAGATATCTTCAATACCCACTATGGCTGGCCACTCTTCTATAGCACTTCACTCTAGTTTTCCTCACCTCTTTCTAAATATAAAACTTACCTCTTTCCTCCTTGAATTTTCTATTTTCCCATGCTTACTTGACTCTTACTCTTCCCTTCCAAGGATGATTACACTTGACCCATGATGTCATAACTGAGTGGGATGACATCCTCACCCAACCTCTTACATTAATTCAATGATTGAGTGTTGAATAATTCAAAGGGATAAATGGATAAATGACAAATTGTTTAATGAATATGTCTTAAGACTCAAAGCATACAGAAACCCCTCAAAACCCCATTGATCGCCCTCTCTTTGAATTCCATTTGTTCCCTTCCTTTGTCAGCATAGTTTTTTTGTCTATCTTGTGCAATCTTTAAGTTTTGTTTTATATTTACCATACGCTCTTCCATTTCTCTTATAAATTATGACCCAATAATTGTTTTGTCTATTGAGTTATCCCCACTCACTGTCATGCTGCATTTTCTGCCATACAAGGCTTCAAATGGGCTCATATTCAATGATCCATGCTACTCATTATTGTAAGAAAACTCAACCAAATAAATATAGTCTTCCCACTTGGAAGGTTGGTCCATTACATACATTCTCAACATATCTTCAATTATTTGGTTGACCCTCTCTATCTGTCCATCTGATTCTGGATGATATCTTGTTCTGGAATTTATATTTGTACCAAATCCTTTGAACAACCATTTCCAAAAATTGAAAGTAAACTTGGTATCTCTATCAGATACAATTGCCTTAAGCACACCATGTAGCCTAACAATTTCTTTCATATAAATTCCTGCAATGTTGGACGCTTTATGTGTCATTTTGACTAGAATAAAATGTGTAGCCTTTGTAAGTTTGTCCACCACTACCATGATGAAATCATGTTTCCTTGTTGTTTTGGGCAACTTGGTAATGAAATCCATGGTAAATACTTCCCATTTCCACTACGGAATAGGAAATTCTTGTAGCAACCCTGTTGGATGTCTATGCTCCTCCTTTACCTTTTGGCATTCCAAGCATCTAGGAGTAAAATCTGCTACATCTTTCGTCATGTTTGGCCATTAATATTGAGCTCTTACATCTGCAATGGTTTTTTGGTACCCTAAATGTCCAACATATGGCACATTATGAATCCTTTTTAAAAAAAAAATTCTCAACTCTTGGGAATTAGGTGCGTAAACCTTGTTCTTGAACAAGAGGATTCCATCCCCGTCCATATTGCAATCTTTAAATTTATGTTGTACATTACTCTGTCGTAAGAGTTATTTAACTTGTACACAATGTTGGTATGTTGTCACAACTTCTAAAATTCTATCTTTTAAATATGAATTGTACATGCTTATGGTTATAACATGCATTTCATGTACCCTTTTGTTGAGTGCATCAACCAATTTATTCTCTTTCCCTTTAATGTGCTTGATGTCAAAGTCATATTCACTGATAAACTCCAACCATCTTGTTTGTATGGTATCCAATGTTGGTTGTCCAAAAAAATATTTCATACCACTATGGCCTATTCTCAACTCAAATTTTCTTCCCATGAGATAATGCCTCCATATTTTAAGGCCTGAAATATTGCTGCCAACTCTAATTCATGTGAAACATAATTATTTCATGCTCCTTAAACTTCCTTGACTCATAACAAATTACATGTCCATTTTGGGTAAGGAATCCACCAATCCCTTCCTTGCATGCATTCGTGCACACAACAAAATCCTCATCTAGATATGTAACCTTTAAAATTGGCGCACTAGTCAATATATTCTTCAAGTGATGAAATTTTTCTTCATATTTAGAAGTCCATTCAAGTTTTACACCCTTCTTTTGCAAAGAATTAATTGGGTTTGCAATTTTTGAAAATATTTCAATGAATCTTCTATAATAACTTGCAAGTCCCATGAATGATCTGACCTATGTAACATTCATTAGTTTTATCCATCCTTTAATGGATTTTATCTTCTCAAGATCATTATATCCCTTCCTCTGAATAATATGGCCCAAATAATGTATCTTCCTTTGATAGAAAATGCACTTTCTTAACTTGGCATACAATTTGTGCTCCCTCAATACTTGTAGCACCATCCTTAAATGTCGCTCATGCTCCTCCTCTGTCTTTGAGTAGATGAGTATCCCATCCAAGAAAACAATTACAACCTTGTCTAAATATTCTCTGAACACTCCATTCATTAGACACATGAAGACAATTGGTGAATTTGATAGCCCAAATGGCACCAACACAAACTCATAAAGTCCATACCTTGTTTTGAATGTTGTCTTGTTGATACCCTAATCTACGTGGATATTGGTGGCCACCCACCTATTCCAACTGGCTCCTCTTGACAATTTTTAGTTCAACATGTTCTTCTGTGCTTCTTTGTAATTGTGGGTTCTACACTTTTGGGGTTGTCTGAAGCCCTACACATCTTCCAGGTGGATACTTGTGGCCTCCCACTTAATCCAATTGGCTTATTTTGTATGTTTTCATGTTAACACATCTTTTTGTATTTCTAGGGCCATTTTTGGGCCCTAAACAATGTTTTTTTGGCTCGCCACAATCAAACTATAGATGGAGTCACAGTTTAATGGTGTAATGTGTAGTTCTAGAAAAGACCTTTCCAATGGGCTATCACGCACCTAGAACGAAGTTCGTATGCAAAAGTTACGACCCCGGGAAGTTGAGGTACCAACTTACCCATAGGGGCCCACATAATGTTTGGTGTTTCATCTCCTAGGGTTATGTTTTTGGATATCTAGGATTTTGGCATTCATGAGTAATGTTTAAAAGGCCTATGGAGCCTCATTGTAATCATTTTTTCGTTCATACGGATGTGTGTAGCAACCACATCTCTTCTCAGAGATAGTTACCACAATTCGAGCAAGTGTTTTAGTTCTGTAGTTTTACAGTTTCATCATATTTCATGTATTCAATAGAAGATATTGTTCACTAGATATCTGTGTTGTTCTTCATATCTTTGTGTTTATTGTATTCAATATGTTAATCAGTTTGTTCCGCTCCTAAATCTGGATCAGTGGTATCAAAGCGGTTTTCTCTTCATTTATTTTTCTTCGTGCATGTCCCTGACAAGATTTGGGTACAAGAAGTTGGGACTCAAACCAATCGAGTCATTGCAAGATCGGTCACGCCAAGCCCGACAACAACCCACGGGAGATGAAAATAAAGATGATGGAGTAGGAGATCCTTTTAAAATGTTGCTCGAGGAAGCCCTTGCACGACAAATGAACAAAATGATGGACAACTTTGCACAGATCCTTCAGCGACTGCCCACAGGAGAAGCATATTCATCAAGCAGCCATGCAACCCCCTTCAAGGTACAGGTAAATTTTTATATTCCATTATTTGAAGGACTGATAGATGCAGATGTTGTAGATAAATGGTTGAATCTGCTCAAAGGGTATTTTTCTGTCCAAAATTTTTCTGATAGGGAAAAGATTACGTTTACACTCCTCAAGGTCGTCCCCTATGTTAAGGAATGGTGGGACACTTACTCTGAGCAAAGGGCCATAGAGGAATCTGTTATATTTTTATCTCAAGAGGTACTCCGCATGTTTTTTCTTGTATGCGGATGTTACCTTATGTTGACACTTAACTTTGTAATGGTTTTTTATAAAGTTGTAAAGTGGTTATTTTATTAAAGTGACTTTTTAATAAAGTGTACCTTCTAATTTTAAAGTGACTTTATTTCATAAAATGCACTTATGTAATAAAGTGAAATGTACTTTAATATTTAAAGTGATTCATTTTGGAGGGAATGAATCATGACCCTTGATCTTGCAAAAGGAAAGATTAGATATTGGCCTTTGGATTTAGGGTTGGGGAAGGTGAAAAGACACTTTGGAGGAAAAAAGTCATTTTCATATTTACAAAAGAATGCATTGGGTAGTGTGCAAGACAAGAGAAGGAGATTGAGAGAGAATTTTTGAGTAGGCTTGAGAGACGAAAATTGGGGCATCATAGAGGGCACATTTCCCAATACAAAGTAGGCACAAATCCCAAGGGAGAATCTCTGTTTTTAGTGCCGAGTTAATTTTTTGTTGTGGGAGGTCGTACTGTACGGATTCGTACAATCCGTATAGCAAGGGACATAGGGAATGGAAATCGAGGTAGTTTTTGGCATGATTGTTTAGGTTGAGTTGAGGGTTTTACTTGTTGCTACCGGGTCATACAAAACAGTCCGTACGACTAACTGTGTGCATGTATTTCGAGGTATGATTTTTTGGGTGGGTCATACAACAATACGGACTTGACACAGATTACGAGGTAGATTTTTGGGACTATTTTTTAGTGTGCTGTAAGTGGATTTCTCTTGCTAGAAATTGTGATTTTGTTGTTGATATGTATTTTCCTGAAGTTGAATAATAAGATCTCTCTCTCTCATTGGGTTTCCCCACATTGGGGTTTTCCCTGGCATTTGCCTAAATTTCTAAGTTATTCATGGGTGATTGAATGATGTTCATTATGTTTATTTCTGCTGCATAATTACTTAGCAATGTGTATTTATGATTATGGAAATTTATTAATGTGGGTTATAGACATATCATTGTTCACACAAGACAATTATCTCTAGGTTTCTAAGTGTATGACAAAATTGTTAGCTTGTTGATTTTATCATTAAATTTACATGGTATTAGAGCTTTGTTTCTGAGTGACAGTGAACAATGGGATTTTTTCGGCAAGGTTGAAGGGGAAAAAATTGTGATTCATTTCCTGGAGCTTTGATAGGGAATATGGATGCATGCATTAGATTTGAGGATCGGTTGGATGGAATCTCCAACTATTTGCAGTGAAAGGTCCGGATATCAGTTGTTCTCAAGGAGAACATGATTTGGAACTATGTGAGTTCTGTTGTTGTAAAGTCATATGTTATTGTTGTAACTAGTTGGGGCACCTTGCTTTGCATTGTCTTGATAGGAAGAAGAAGAAGAAGAAGAAGTAGCCAGAGGGGCTTGAGACAACTGCTACAACAGCCATGGAGGACTTTACTTCCAAGTATGACAGGGAATTTTCTTTGGTTACCCTAGTTTCTAGTGTCAGTAGCAGAGGATTTGGAAGTGATATCAGATCGATTTTGGATAGTGGAGCCTCTTGCCACATGATGATAATCTGGCGAGTATTCCTAAATATAATAGAGACAGGTCCTAACTGACACGTGGTAAATGAAGGTGGTATGACATGATTTGTACGTGGAGTTGGAAGGGTTAGATTCCAACTTGAGTATGGAGGATTCCTGGAGCTTAATAGAGTTCTCTTTGTTCCAGGGTTGAGGGTTAACTTGCTCTCAGTCTTAGCCTTGGAGGATGTAGGATATTGTACATTGTTCGAGAGGGAACATGTCTTTATCTACAAGGAGGTAGCGGACCTGGTGGAACTGCAGTTGATCGGTGATCGAGTGAACAGGTTGTATATGTTTTGAGGATAGCCTTCAATGTATGATTCAACGTCGTATGAGGAGAATGAGGAGGCTCCTGAGACTACGGTGGTCCCAAGGATTCAGTCTTGCATTCTGAGAGAAGAGAGTGAGTCTCTTATAAGAACTGGCAGGAGGCTCAGCCAGTGTGGTCGAACCAATTCTCAGGGTGGAGTGGATTCTCCAAGGAGCTCAGGGTTCTAGGTAGCTATCAGGAGAAGATCTTCTAGTTCGAGTTTTGTGCAGGTGTTAAGGACAACTCCAGGTTCATAGGGAGCTCCTACTGAGCACAATGTGATGGGACCAGATAATGGAGATGGCAGCGAGTACATCCCTCTCTAAGAGGGATTGTTATATTTTTAGCTCGGGAGGTACTCCGCATGTTTTGTCTTATATGTAGATGTTACCTTATGTTGACTCTACTAGGAACTTAACTTTGTAATGGGTTTTTATAAAGTTGTAAAGTGGTTGTTTTATTAAAGTGACTTTTTAATAAAGTGTACCTTCTAATTTTAAAGTGACTTTATTTCATAAAGTGCACTTATGTAATAAAGTGAAATGTACTTTAATATGTTAAGTGATTCATTTTGGAGGGAATGAATCATGACCCTTGATCTTGCAAAAGGTAATATTAGATCTTGGCCTTTGGATTTAGGGTTGGGAAAGATGAAAAGACACTTTGGAAGGAAAAATTCATTTTCAGATTTATGAAAGAATGCATTGGGTAGTGTGCAAGACAAGAGAAGGAGATTGAGAGAGAATTTTCGAGTAGGCTTGAGAGAGGAAAATTAGGGCACATTTCCAAAGACAATGTGGGCACAAATCCCAAGGAAGAATCTCTATTTTTAGTTCTGAGTTATTTTTCTGTTGTGGGAGGTCGTACTGTACGGAATCCGTACAGTTCGTACAACAAGGGAAAGAGGGCACGAAAATTGAGGCAGTTTTTGGCACATTTTTTGAGGTTGAGTTGAGGGTTTTACTTGTTGTTGTTGGGCTGTACAAAACAGTCTGTACATCCGACTGTGTGCATGGATTTCGAGGTACATTTTTCTGAGTGGGTCGTACAACAGTACGGACTTGGCACAGATTACGAGCAAGATTTTTGGGACTGTTTTTTAGTGTGCTAGAATTGTGATTTTGTTGCTGATATGTATTTTCCTGAAGTTGAATGTTAAGATCTCTCTCTCTCTCATTGATTTTCCCCACATTGGGGTTTTCCTTGGCATTTGCCTAAATTTCTAAGTTATTCATGGGTGATTGAATGTTGTTCATTGTGTTTATTTCCGTTGCATAATTACTTAGAAATGTGTATTTCTTCTTATGGAGATTTATGAATGTGGGTTATAGACATATCAGAGTTCATGCAAGAAAGTTGTCTCTAGGTTGCTAATTGTATGACAAAATTGTTAGCTTGTTGATTTTGTCATTAAATTTACAGAATCTGCAATATTTGTGGTTTCCCCTACATGGGATTCCTTTTGGGATGCCATTAAATAACATTACTACCCTATTGGAAGCTACGAGGACCAGTACACCAGATGGACCACCCTGCATCAAGAAAGAGACCAGACAGTACCATATTTCACCAATATTTTCCATACCCTACGCACCAAATTGGGTATCAAAGACTCTTAGCGACATCTAGTGCTCAAATACCACGATTGTTTGCATAGATACATTCAAACAGAAATGGAGTTTTTGGACATCGCCTCATTGGGTACAACTTATAGATATGTTGTCAAGATTGAGCAAAAAATTAAGCAGAAGAGGTGAGAGTTTGGATCTGCAAACTCCTCAAAGCCGAAGTAGGGAAAAGGCATCCCCAATCCACACAGCAAGGAACAGAGCAAAGATGGCCACTCTCAAGACAACTAGTCCAAGTCGTTGTTGATATTATGGTAGATGCAGGAGGTATTAATGTCCATGTGTAACCATGAAAATAATAGAATATTTCGGGAAGCAAGAAGAAACCCTAAAGATTTGGACATACCCCTAGAAGACAAGTCGGCTAAAGGGAATATTTAATATTGATTTTTTAGCCTCCAAAATGAGAAGTCGGCCTAGACAACTAAGGAAAAGTAGTATAAATACATGACACCAGATCTCATTTGATACACACAGCTCACAACCCTATAAATGTAAGAGTGCTCATTGCATAAACTGAGTGAGTGTGCAAGTATGAAGAGTAGCTACAGCTCCAACTACTGCAATCTGTATTCTCGGTTTAGGCTTGGAATTTCTATTGGTTATGGTTTGGACTTTCTGCCTTGTGTGCTAGCTTTGGAGAGAGGTACACTACATTGATTGGCTATTAGGCCTAGGGTTTGCTTCCAGAACTATTCTCTATCAAGGTTAAGGTGCTCAGGGGTGGCTTCGACCTATGGTTGCGTGAAAATATTTCTATATTGTCTATGGTTAAATGAGCACACCTATTATTTCTAACAGGTTATGGGCCCATGCTATCTTCGGACATTCTAATCGCTGGAAGAAAGATTGGGAGGATTTTCTCAGGTACAGTTGTAGTTGCAGTCAGTTTTTGTTGCAGAAACGAAACCCTAACCCTCTTGTTGAGGCACCTTAAGTGAATATATTGACCTAATTTCTAGATATCCTAGTGTGCCCTAACCCAACGCACCTCCTGGTACTCCCAACAAGCTAAGATGCCAAGTTTGAGTTATTGGTCAAAGTCAAAGGTTGACCAAGTCAAAGAAGTCATGACTTACTCTATGAACTAAAAAAACAAGACTTTATAAGGGGATTCTAACTTCAGATCATGGAAAAAAAGGATTGAACTTATCCTTTCCAAGAATAAAGTGTTGGATATCGTGAAAGGAAAGATTGTGGAACCACAATTTGAAGAAGGAAAAGAGAAGGAACCTCAGAACGTTGCAATTATGGATAAGTTCAAGGGCAGTGACATCAATTCCATGAGTATCATAGTGGACTCTATAAAAGACCGCTTGATACCCTACATCTCTCATCTTGACTCATCTAAGAAGATGTACAATTCCCTAACGAGCCTCTTCCCAGTTAGAAACATTGGACAAGTAACGAGTCTGAAGAATGAGCTCTCTGACATGAAAATGAATGATGATGACAACATAACATCATACTTTGTGAGAATCTCTCAGTTAAGAGATCAACTACAAGATATTGAAGAAATCATTTTAGAGAAGGAACTGGTAAATATAGCACTCAATGGTATTTGCAAAACATGGGATGCATTTTTTGCAAGCATGAACACAAGGAAGGAGTATCCCACATTTGAATAAATTTGGACTTGTTGTGCACAAGAAGAATCAAGGATTAGCACAAAAGAAAAATTCCAAAGGAAAGATGATGATCAAGCCTACACCACAAAGTTCAAGAAATTCAAGAATAAGAAAAAGTTTGACTCAAGGAAGAAACCAAATCAAGAGAAAGATATGTCAAAAATACAATG
>ML863769.1:9796-22823 GCA_009831015.1 Picea engelmannii | reverse complement strand
TCAGGTAAGGATTAAAGAGGAAGATATCAACAAGACCGCCTTCAGGACAAGGTATGGTCATTATGAGTTCACAGTGGTGCCATTTGGGTTGTCAAATGCACCATTTGTTTTTATGTGCTTAATGAATGGTGTTTTCCGAGAATACTTAGACAAGTTTGTCATTGTCTTATTGGATGACATCCTTATATATTCTAAATCAGAAGAAGAGCATGAGCATCATTTAAGGATGGTGTTGCAAGTATTAAGGGAACATCAGTTGTATGCCAAATTGATAAAGTGCTCATTTTATCAGAAGCAAATTCATTATTTGGGGCATATCATTTCAAAGGATGGGATAACAGTGGATCCTGAGAAGATAGAAGCCATTAGAGAATGGTCAGCGCTAAAGAATGTGGCAAAGGTCAGATCATTCATGGGCTTTGCAGGCTACTATAGGAGATTCATTGAAGGATTCTCAAAGATTGCACACACAATCACTTCCTTGTAAAGAAAGGGTGTGAAGTTTCAATGAACATTGGATTGTGAAAAGAGTTTCCAACACTTGAAGAAATTATTAACAAGTTCTCCAATACTAAGGATTGTAGACCCAAATCAAGACTTCATTGTATGCACAAATGCATGTAAAGAAGGACTTGGTGGAGTCCTCAGTCAAAATGGGTGTGTTATATGTTATGAATCAAGGAAGTTGAAGGAGCATGAAAGACACTATGCCACTCATGATTTGGAGTTGGTAGCCATAGTGCATGCCTTGAGGAAATGGAGACACTACCTCATGGGGAAAAGGTTTGAGCTGAGAACAGACCATAATGGTTTGAATTATTTATTTGATTAGCCAACCCTAAATGCTAGGCAAATCAGATGGTTAGAATTTCTAAGTGAATATGAATTTGATATAAACCATATCAAGGGGAAAGAGAACAAGGTGGTTGATGCACTTAGCAGAAGAGCGCATGAATTGCATGCTACAGCCATTAGCATGTACCAATAAAATTTCTAACATCCTCGACCACACATGTCAGGCCATGCTACTCAAGAGAATGCTTTTGTTCTCTCTGCAGAATATACTGTAACATACCCAGCATCCAACTGAGCTATGCCACATAAATTTTTCGAACTGCATGCATTTAAAACATATACACACAAAGCTATTGCGGAACTTTATATATATAACGTAAATAGACAAGTTCATTGTCTAATTGCACAGATTTATACTAAAATAATAGTAAACACATAAATGCAGCATATACAGGCAATACCCATAACTATAAACACAGTTATAACCACACATAGGATAAACCCACAAAAATAAACACATAAATAATAATGCAGCATGTAAATTTATCACACAGTTGACACTTATCTTGGTAAGAATATCACCAACTACATGCAGACCTTCCACAAACCTCCTAGCCTTAGACCACACTGATCATCACTCTCATCAGTGTGTCACTCCCGAGATGGGACTAAACTCCACCCAGGTAAAGGGATTCCTAACTAGGATAATGTATCACAGACAACAGGAAAAACTTTGTCACAGGTACCCACTCAAACTAATAGCCTACAGTCCCTCATTCCCCGCATGCCTGTCCCACCCCAGGAAGTGTGCCCCTTCTCTGCTCAACAGTCCTTCGGTTGCCCCACTTCCTTTTTGGGATTCAGCAACAGGATGGACAGGAAGTCTTAGAGCCCTGTAGCTACAATTTAGCACCTTCAGGAAATCAATTCCCAACAACTCTCTCACGCAAAGATGAATTTCCCACGGGCCTGACAACCCACTTCGTCTGTCCATATCCCAAGCTAGCTAGCTACACAAACAAGTATGGCTATGGATACAAGTTCAAGTATAGTGACATGAAGGTACATAAGATAGCTCAATGAATGTGTGAATACTCATGGATGATTAACTGAATGATTGAATGATGGGAGGAATGATGGAAAGAATGATGGGAAATGAACTAAGTCCAAACAATATGTATGCATGTCCCCAAATTGACACTTGTCATGTTGGGAGGTACTTTGGCCCACTTGTCCCCATATTTAGAACTTAGTATAAATTAATTATCCATAATTTATGATTTAAGAAATATTAATATAATATTCCTTTTTTACTTAATCTCCCTGGATTAGCCCATTTTCCTTAACTTTTATTCCCCACCCTTTCCTTAACTTTTAGCCCCCACCCTTTCCTTAACTAGTGGAGTTTAGTCCCCCATACTCTTTTATCGTGGTCAGTCTGCGCACAGCGATATATTTTATATTAATGATGAGACATATACAAAAATAGGCTCATTAGAATTTAATATCTAGGCTCTCCGGCCTAATAATCACAAAACTGGCTCACCAGCCTATAAGACACCGCATATACATAAAGGCTCCCTGGCCTCAAAATTGCATGCACTTAAGTTGATGTGCGCGATATCCAAGAATGTGCACACTTCATCATTTTACTGTGCAATACATGTGCCCACTATGCCACGAAATGTGCATACAAAATGATATCAAACATCTCACCAGCTTAAGTACATTTTCATTTGAATTACAATTGGGTTCGGCCTAGGGATATTACAATCCCCTCCCCTTATTTATGCAATATCCTGAGTGCATTATGTACTCATATACAACAAAATTTCAAAAATCCTCAAAAAGATGCGGGTATTCTGCCCGCATTGCATCCTAATGCTCCCAAGTGGCATCCTTAGGACCGTACCAGGTCCATTGGACCTTTACAAGCCCTATGGCTCGATTCCAAAGTTGTTTGATTTTTCGGTCCAGAATGAGTACCGTATGGACTTGGAAAGCGCATTCTTTCTCCACCTGGATCACATTCCAATCAATAACATGATTAGCATCAGGTATATATTTCTTGAGCAATGATACATGGAATAGATTATGAACAGAGATAGATGGAGGTGATCCGGATTATTTTCGGCATGAAATGAGAGCGGAGATATAATAAATAAATGCACAGAGATATCGCATATATTCAATAATATAACATAAATGTATCAGAGATGCAACCATAAACACAAATATACAGTAATACACGATTTCTATTCATGAAAGAAATGTACAGAGATTGTAAATATACAGAGTGAAAGACTCGCTAGAATGGTGGCATCTTATCTCTGAGAAGAGATGTGACGGCTACTCGCATTCGCAAGAAGATGATTACAATGAGGCTTTGAAAGCCTTTTTTCAATAAACTGGAATGCCAAAAACCATAGACATCCAAAAACCTAACCCTAGGAGATGAAGCGCCAAAAGTCATGTGGGCCCCATTTGGGTAAGTTAGTACATCAAGTTCTCGGGGTCGTAACTTTTGCATACAATCTCTGTTTTAGGCGTATGATAGCCCGTTGGAAAGGTATCATCGAGGATATTCATTTTGGGGGCTCAATCATTCATTTCATTATCATTGAGAATCTCAATCCCTAAAAACCTTCATTTAGGCCCTCAAAATAGCCGCAGAAGTTTAAAACTGCTAAAAATAGTAAATTGCCAAAATTGTCAAAAAATGGTTTTGAGCCAGTTGGAAAAGGTGGGTGGCCACTGATATCCACCTAGATCAATCATCCATCCTTAGGAATAAATTGTCTCCATTGCATTGAGTTCCCGAGGGAGAGGGAAAAGCGTTTGTTGAATCTGCATCTTGGTGAGTTGCTTGCCTTTATGGAGACGTCACGTTACTCAGTTTGTGGAAGTATGTAACGAACCTATTGAGGCTGAGGTTGTTCAAAAAGTTGAGATACATGAGGGGACGGTGTGCAAAAGGAATATTTTCACTTTGCTGCAACCTTGACGACCTGCTTCTGTTGGATAGAATGTGCTTGGGGCGAGGTTGTAGTGGTTGCAGTTTCCTTCCATTCCCCTTTTGAACAGATTGTGAAGAAGCTGAATTTTGCAATATGAGATACTACCTTGCAGCATTGTTTAGGTGGAACAATATTTGGAACTATTTCTGGTATTCTATAGATATGACCCCCTAGAGAATCAATGACACTGCAGGGTCAAGACTCATAAACAACATGGCATCTCCACATATATCGATGGCCCAAGAGAACATCACAAACATCCAGTGGGGAAACATCACATAATACCTCATCCTTGAAGGGATGGATGTCATATGAAAATCGGCACTGCTAGCTGACACGAAGATCTCGTCCTTGGTGAAGGCACCTGATGTTGTATGGTTGCGGGTGTGGTGTTGTCGAAAATCCCAATTGTTTCATGACCTCTGCTGAGATGAGGTTCTTCTGGCTTCCGCTATTAACAATAAAATGCAGTGGGGTCCCCTTCACCTACATCTATGAATGAAAAAGTCACTCCCCCTCTTCTGGATTGTTGTTTCTTCTAGTTGAATTGTTGTGGTCGCGACGATATAAGTGGGGTCTGCATCAATGATCTATCTTTTACCAGTATTTTCAAAATCATATTATGAATCAGGGTTCGTCTCCTTGTCTTTGATCTCGGCCACCAATGACTATTTTGAGCGACATTCATCAGTGTTGTTCTAGGGGATTTTGTGGAAATCACACCATTTTTCGGTGTCCTTCTTTGCCTTCCCGTGCCCCTTCTTTTCTTTTGGCTTGGACTGGTTTTCAGGAGACTGTTTGTTAGGACTGTCTTTCTCATACTTTGGTTGTTGTGGATTTTCATATCCAAAATATTGTTTGTTCTAGTGCTTAAACTTCTTCTCAATTTTAACAGCATATCGATAAGAAGAACCGAGTGATGAGATGTCCAGAAAATCCATTTCAGTTTGGATGTATCTGTGTAGAGCCCCGTGGTATTTCAGAACCAAATGTCACTCAGACTCTTTGAACCTATCTTGGTGCACAAGGTATTGAAGGTATTGGTGAGCTCTGGAACTTCTTGGCCCCTCTCTTTCCGCAATGTAGTCCATCTCATGTACTGGTCCTCATAGGTGCCAACATGGTAATATTGTTCCTTTATCACATCCACAAAAAAATCCCAAGTGGACTCAGCCCCATATATTCCAGACTGCTCTGTGGAACTCCGCTCCCAGTAAGTTTTCCACCAATGTTTGACATGGGGGAGAGCTTTAAGGAGTGCGAAGGTGATTTTTTCTCTGTCGAAAAAATTATGAACAGAGAAATAACCTTCTAACATATTTAACCATTTGTCTAGGGCATCCGCATCTATTTGACCTTCAAATACGATAATATCAAAATTAACCTGTACCTTGAAAGGAGAGGTGCTTCAAAAGTGGTTTTTTTATGATGATGTAACTGTTGCTATCGGTAGGGCATTGAAGGATGTGGGAAAAATTCTCCATCATTGCGTCCCTCTGTCGCAAGAGAGATTGCTCAAGCAAAAAATTGATAGGATCGTCTGCTCTGTCGTTTTTCTTTTCTTCCTCCATGGAGGGTTTCTTGGGCATGCGAGAGAGATTGTATTCAAGAGAGACAAGCTCGATACCCAACTTTATATACTCATACCTCTTCGGGAACATGCACTGAAAAACAATCAAGAGAAGCCTGCTCTGATACCACTGATCTGGATTATTTTCGGCGTGAAATGAGAGCGGAGATATAATAAATAAATGCACAGAGATATCGTAGATATTCAATAATATAATAGAAATGTATCAGAGATGCAACCATAAACACAGATATACAGTAATACATGATTTCTATTAATGAAGGAAATGTATAGAGACTGTGAAAATATAGAGTGAAAGACTCGCTAGAATGGTGGCAGCTTATCTCTGAGAAGAGATGTGATGGCTACTCGCATTGGAAAGAATATGATGACAATGAGGATCTGAAGGCCTTTTTACAATAAACCAGAATTCCTAAAACCTTAGACATCCAAAAATCTAACCCTAGGAGATGAAGCACCAAAAGTCATGTGGGCCCCATTTGGGTAAGTTAGTACATCAACTTCCTGGGGTCGTAACTTTTGCATATGATCTCCGTTTTAGGCATATGATAGCTCGTTGGAAAGGTATCATCGAGGAGATTAATTTTGGGGGCTCCATAATGCATTCAATTATAATTGAGAATATAGATCCTGAAAAACCTTCATTTAGGCCCTCAAAATGGCCCTAAATTTTTAAAACTGCTAAAAAATAGTAAATTGCCAAAATTGCCAAAAAATTGTTTTGAGCCAGTTGGAAAAGGTGGGTGGCCACTGATATCCACCTGGATTAGGAGGCAATGTGATCATATAATCCACTGGACCAATCCTCTCTAGGATTTCAAATGGCCCACAATAGCGAACTGCCAACTTGGAACAATTTCCCAACTTCAGGGAACTTCTGTTGGCCTTCACTTTCAAGAATACATGGTCCCCAACTTTAAATTCTATGTGATTTCTTCCCTTATCAGCATATGTTTTCTACCTATCTTGGGTAGCCCTTAAATTTTGTTTTATATGAGTACATAATGGACTGAGGACAGTGCATAAATAAGGGGAGGGGATTGTAATATCCCTAGGTCGAACCCAATTGTAATTTAAATGAAAATGTACTTAAGTTGTTGAGTTGTTTGATATCATTTTGTACACACCTTTCGTGGAATAGTGCGCGCATGTACTGCGCAGTAAAATGATGAAGTGTGCACATTCTTGGATATCGCGTGCAGTAACTTAAGTGTGCACAATTTTGAGGGTAGGGAGCCTTTATGTATATGCGGTGTCTTATAGGCTGGTGAGCCATTTTTGTGATGATTAGACCAGAGAGCCTAGATGTTAAAGGATAATGAGCCTATTTTTGTATATGTCTCATCATTAATATAAATTTGATGCATCTGTGTGCAAACCTTCCATGAACCTCCCAGCCTTAGACCACACTGCTCATCACTCTCAGTAGCGGGTCACCCTTGCGCTGGGACTAAACTCCACCAGGGTAAATGGATTCCTAACCGGGATAATGTATCACAGACAACGGGAAAAACTCTGTCACAAGTGCCCACTCAAACTAACATCCTACAGTCCCTCATTCCCCACATGCCTGTCCCACCCCAGGAAGTGTGCCCCTTCTCTGCTCAATAGTCCTTCGACTGCCCCACTCCCTTTCTAGACTTCAGCAACAGGTCGGACAGGAAGTCTCAAATCCCTGTAGCTGCAGTTTAACACCCTCAAGAAATCAATTCCCAACAACTCTCTCACCCAGAGAGGAATTTCCCATGGGCCTGACAACCCGCCTCTTCAATATCCCATGGGCCTAACAACCCACTTCTTCAGTTCAACTCCCAAGATAACCATCTACACAAACAAGTATGGCTATGGATACAGGTTCAAGTATAGTGACATGAAGGTACGGAAGATAGCTCAATGAGTGTGTGAATGATTATTGATGATTGAATGACGGGAGGAACGATGGAAAGAATGATGGGAAATGAACTAAGTCCAAACAATATGTATGAATGTCCCCAACTTGACACTTGTCATGTTGGGAGCTACTTTGGCCCACTTGTCCCCATATTTAGAACTTAGGATAAAATAATTATCCATACCTTATGATTTAAGAAATATTAATGTAATATTCCTTTTTTACTTAATCTCCATGGATTATCCCCTTTTCCTTAACTTTTAGCCCACACCCTTTCCCTCACTAGTGGATTCTATTCCCCCATACTCTTTTATCGTGGTTGGTCTGCACACAACGATGTATTTTATATTAATATAAGAAAGTATATATAGAAGTATATAAATATATATATTAATGTATATATATGTGGTATTAGAGCCATATTGTAACATCCCCGACCACCAATGTCGGTCCATGCTACTCAAGAGAACACTTTTGTTCTCTCTGCGAAATATAATGTAACATACCCAGCATCCAACTGAGTTATGCCCACATAAATTTTTTGAACTACATGAAATTAAAACATATACACATAAAACTATTGCGGAACTTTATATATAAAATGTAAATAAACAAATGCATTATGTAATTGCACGGATTCATACTGAAATAACAGTAAACACATACATGCATCATATACATGCAATACACATAACTATAAAGACAATTATAACCACACATAGGATAAACCCACAAAAATAAACACATAAATAATAATGCAACATGTAAATTTATCACACAATTGACACTTATCTTGGTAAGAATATCACCAACTGCGTGCAGACCTTCCATGAACGTCCCAGCCTTAGACCACACTGCTCATTACTCTCAGCAGCGAGTCACCCCCGAGATGGGACTAAAATCCACCCGAGTAAAGGGATTCCTAACCAGGCTAATGTATCACAGACAGCAGGAAAGACTCTGTCACAGGTTCCTACTCAAACTAACAGCCTACAGTCCCTCATTCCCCACATGTCTATCCCACCCCAGGAAGTGTGCCCCTTCTGTGCTCAACAGTCCTTCGGGTGCCTCACTTCCTTTTTGGGCTTCAACAATAGACCGGACAGTAAGTCTCAGAGCCCTTTAGCTGCAGTTTAGCACCTTCAGGAAATCAATTCCCAACAACTCTCTCACCCAGAGAGAAATTTCCCACGGACCTGACAACCCGCCTCTTCAATATCCCACGGGCCTGACAACCCACTTCTTCAGTCCAACTCCCAAGATAACCAACTACACAAACAAGTATGGCTATGGATACAGGTTCAGGTATAGTGACATGAAGGTACTGAAGATAGCTCAATGAGTGTGTGAATGCTCATGGATGATTGACTAGATGATTGAATGATGGAAAGAATTATGGGAAATGAACTAAGTCTAAACAATATGTGTGCATGTCCCCAACTTGACACTTGTCATGTTGGGAGCTACTTTGGCCCACTTGTCCCCATCTTTAGAACTTAGGATAAAATAATTATCCATACTTTATGATTTAAGAAATATTAATATAATATTTCGTTTTGACTTAATCTCCCTGGCTTAGCCCCTTTTCCTTAACTTTTATCCCCCACCCTTTCCCTAACTAGTGGAGTTTAGTCCCCCATACTCCTTTATCATGGTCGGTCTGCACACAGCGATGCATTTTATATCAATGATGAGACATATACAAAAATAGGCTCATTAGCCTTTAACATCTAGGCTCTCCATCCTAATCATCACAAAATTGGCTCACCAACCTATAAGACACCGCATATACATAAAGGCTCCCTAGCATCAAAATCGCACACACTTAAGTTGTTGTGCGCGGTATCCAAGAATGTGCACACTTCATCATTTTACTGTGCAGTACATGCGTGCACTATGCCACGAAAGGTGCATACAAAATGATATCAAACAACTCACTAGCTTAAGTACATTTTCATTTAAATTACAATTGGGTTTGGCCTAGGGATATTACAATTTCCATGCCTTGTGATGTCTAGGTATTGCCATGTCTAGGTCTTACCATGTATAGGAGTGTGAGAGGGAGAGAGAGGGAGACATTGACGGGGGTTAGAGAGAGAGAGAGAGTGAGAGGAAGGGGGGGCAGAGAAGGAAGGGAGGTAGAGAGAGGTAAAGAGAGAAATGGGGAGAGTAGGGGAGAGAGAGGGAGGGGAATTCAAAGTGAGGGGTAGAGAGGAATCACCCAAGAGGCCATATCTCTATCCTGCAATTTGGAATTTGAAACAACAAAAAACGTGGCAGAATATGAGGCCCTTGTTCTCGGTCTGAGAACTGCCAAAGATATGAAGATTGAGGAACTAGCAGTGTTTGGAGACGCTGATTTGATTGTTCGGCAAGTCAAAGATCTATATCAGGCTAAGCACCCAAGGTTAAGATCCTATAGAAATGAAGTATGGGATATGATTGACACTTTCTTCTTGGCTTTTAATATTTCATTTGTTCTAATGGAGGAGAACTCTGTGCAGGTAGATTCCTTGGCAGTCTCAACAAGTAATTTCAAGGTCCCTTTGCCCCCCAAACTCAAGTATGAGGTGGAGATAAAATATAGACCCTCTAATCCTGACAATGTCAAACATTGGAAGGTCTTTGAGGATGATATAGAAATAAAAAAAAATCTTGAAACAATGGATGAATTTTCCGATATGCATATTGATCAGGATCAGAATTCTGAAGAAATCCCTCATGTTGATGTTTTTATGAATAAAATTGCTAACTATCATATTGTTCAGTTTCCTAGCAACCATATTCCAAAGGGACTTGTCCCTTTGTAGAGATTGTTTGACAAAAATGATGTTGTTGTAAAGGTTGAAGGATCAACTGAAGAGGTTGATGTGACTGAATGCAATATAGGAACGGAGGAGGATCCCAAATGGGTAAAATTGTCTAGCATCTTATCCAAGGAGCAAAGGGATGAGTATGTCAGACTTTTGAAGGAGTTCGCTGATGTGTTTGCTTGGACATACAAATATTTGAGAACATATGACGCGAGCATTATTGAACACAAAATCCCTTTGAAAGAAGATTCCAAACCTTTCAAGCAGAAGCTCAAACAAATAAATCCCATGCTACTCTGATTATGGAAAATGAAGTAAAAAAGATACTAGATGCACAGATCATCATCCCCTTGAGATTTTCAAAATGGGTGGCTAATTTGGTTCTTTTCAGGAAGACGAATGGGGAAATCCGGTTGTGTGTCGATTTCCGAAATTTGAATAGAAGCTCCAAAAAGGATAATTACCCCTTGTCGAAAATGGAGCACATTTTGCAGAGAGTGACTGGTTCGTCCAGGATGTCTATGGTCAATGGTTTCTTCGGTTATAATCAGATCTTCATCTGGTATGAAGATAGAGAAAAGACAACTTTCACAACTCCTTGGGGCACATTCATGTATGCTAAAATGCCTTTCGGATTGATGAATGTGGGAGCGACCTTCCAGCGAGCTATGGACATTGCCTTCATTGGAGAAAAGGATAAATGTGTAGTCATCTATATGGATGACATTACAGTATTCTCCAGGTCTGATAAAGAGCATTGTTATCATCTGAGGAAGGTTTTCCTAAAGTGCAAAAGGTTTGGTCTCTCCCTCAATACCAAGAAATCTTTATTTTCCATGAAAGAGGGAAAATTATTGGGACATATTGTGTCAGCTGAAGGGGTGAAGATTGATCCGAGTAGAGTGGAGGCCATCCAGTCCTTGTCTTTTCCTAGATCCATGAAAGAGGTTCAGTCTTTCTTGGGTAAAATCAATTTTCTGAGAAGGTTCGTTTCTAATTTTGTTGAGTTGGTAAAATACATTACAGCCATGCTCAGGAAGGGGAATGAAGTGAAATGCATTGTTGAGTCCATATATTCTTTCAACCAAATCAAGAGGGCGTTGACTGAAGTGCATGTTCTCATCAACCCAGACTATTCCAAGGAATTTTTGATATTTTCCTTCGCTTCATCTGAAACACTGGTCGTTGTTTTGTTACAAAGAAATGCAGAGGGGTTGGAGCAGCCTATTTACTTTTTCAACAGAGCACTGAGGGATGAAGAAGTGAGATATGATATCATAGATAAGAAGGCCTATGCTTTGGTGAAGGCCCTCAAGACTTTCAGAATCTATGTTTTGCACTCAAAAATTATTGCATATGTCCCCTTGGATTCAGTAAAGGAGATACTGATCCAACCTGATATAGATGGGAGGAGACGCAAGTGGATTGCCAATTTTTTGGAGTTTGACATGGAAATCAAACCCACCAAATTGGTGAAAGGCCAGGGTTTAGCTAGGTTACTAGTTGAGTCTAATTGCAAGGCATTGGGGATTAATTTCATGAATATAGACTCAGAAATTCAACAAACTGAGATTTTTGGTGAAGACTGTCATGTCAGCCCCAAATTAGTAGAATGCACTTGGTATAAAGATATCATGTACTTCCTGCAGAAGTTGAGGCCTCCTGATGGTTTGGACAAAAACAAGGTGAGAGATTTGAAACTCAAAGCAATCAACTATTGTATCATTGATCATATTTTGTACTGGAAGGATCCTCTAGGAGTTCTATTAAGGTGTCTAGACCCCCAAGAAGCCCAAAGGGCTATGACTGATTTTCATGATAGCTCATGCGGGGGGCATCATTTTTGGAGGACCACAACTTACAAGATCCTCAAAGCTGGGTATTTTTGGCCCAGCCTTTTCACTTATGTTTGTGCAAAGATCAGAGCCTGCACCAAGTGTCAAAAGTTTGTTGGAAAACACCAGCTCAAATCTTTGCCTTTGAAGCCTGTAACAGTTTCTGGACCTTTTCAGCAGTGGGGTCTTGACTTAATTGGAGAAATCCACCCAGCCTCAAGTGGCCAACACAGGTGGATTTTGACTACCACTGATTATTTTACCAAATGGATAGAATCCATACCCACAAGGAGTGCCTCCCACAAAGTAATCATAAATTTCCTTGAAGACATCATGCCCAGATTTGGCTATCCAAACAGGATCATTACAGATAATGTTTCCTCTTTCAGGGTTGAGCCATTAATTAATTTATGTGAGCAGTATGGGATCACACTAGTCCACTCTACTCCCTAATACCCTCAGGGAAATGGTTTAGCAGAGTCTTCTAACAAGAGCCTCATAAAGATCATCAAGAAGCTGTTATAATATAACAAGAAAGCCTGAGATTCGAAGCTGAAGTTTTCATTATGGGCTGACAGAGTTACCACAAAAAGTTCATTGGGCATTTCCCCTTTCTAGCTGGTGTATGGCATTGAGGCAATCTTTCCTTCTCAACTTGCTTTTCTTGTGGCAAAGTTCCTCCGGGACTACCAAGGAGAACCTCATGACATGGTCAGGAGGATACTGCAGCTGGTAGAAGTGCAACAGACCAAGGAGCAGTTGCTTGATAAAGCACAAGACCATCAGCAGAAAATAAATTGAGCTTTTGACAAGAACGCAAGCAGGGAAAATTTCTAACTGGGGGATCTGGTGTTCAAGTGGGATGCCCCCAAACAAGAAGAAGGAAAACATGGAAAATTTGAAGCCTTGTGGATTGGTCCCTTCAAAATTTATGAGGCATTTCCGAACAACACTTATAAATTGCAAACCTTGGAGGATTCTAAGGTTTCAGGTGGCCCTATTAATGGGCATTTTCTGAAGAAATATTTTGTTTAAGCCATGATTGGCTTCCCACCATTATAAATATTTTTTTTTTTTTTTTTTTT